>CM060884.1:63885000-64132500 GCA_030762935.1 Hymenopus coronatus
TCAAGTAGTGTACTGAATTATAATTGCTGTGGAGAAATGGAATTAAGCGAGAAGAATAAACAGAGCAATTTCAAGAGTTCATCTCATTAATACACAATCTTCGAGAAGATGCAGAATATAATGGCCACCAGTTTGACCGGTTGGTTTTAAATATCGATGGAAAAAGGAGGAAGAAATCAGCAATGAAGACTGACGAGATATTTCAAAGGCTCTAAAAAGACTCCAGATTGACTGCAACTTAAAATCATTTCTGATTTGCTGAGTTACTCACAGAAATTACAGTAATGAAAAGGTTTCAACTGGACGACGTTACAAGTTGGCAGATACGTCCTGTGAATATTGTAAATAGGTTTAATATTCAATTAAAGCAAAAAAAAAAAAAAAATGCAAAAATGGGGGGGGGGGATGAGGAACGAAAAGAGACTACCTCCCCGTGGCGTTCCCTAGAAACCACACAAAGTCGGCTGAATGTCTTACAATTTATATTTAAAAAAACAAAAACGTAATTACTCAGCACCAGCTCCCTCTAACCACATCGCGGTGGTATGTCAAACTGACACACTGCCGTACTCTTAACGTAACTAAAGCAATTTAATACTACTTTAATGCGCCGTAATGCAACATTTATCTAGAGAATAAAAAGTTATCATTTTTAGTAAATACATTTACATATGAATTTTCTGTTTCCTGCGACTATAATCATGTTTTGATTTTAAATTTACACATTATACATCCACATCATTAAACCTGTTATTATCAACTATTGGTGCTTGTTCCGTACAAGTGTAAACATTCAACTCGCCAGGTAGAGGAAAAGGTTCCGTACAAGTGTCACTCCGTGCAACTGTTCCATTCAGAGCTGGGACATAAATGCTGTAAACTGGGATCAGAACTTTCTCCTGATAGTACTGAAGTTGATTTTGGCCTGTTTAGCAATTGGACAGATTATCAATTTTCCATGACAACAATGTCCAACGATAATCGTAAGTCCTTTGGGAAGGCTTCCTTACATTCAGAGTACCACTTTAAAAATTGTTTTCTCTGCATTTGGGTGGTAGTAAATTGTACGCGGTTTGTTGCAGTCACTTAGACGTGTGTCTCACCTAATGTGAGGCTCTGTCTTTATTCCACTTTTCCAGGTTTGAATTTCTGTTGATTGTGATGTTAACAGTTTTTAACGATGTTCCTAACTTGCATGCAATGGCTGGGTTACTGCCTCAGAAAAGGATTTTTGCTATTTCATCATGGCTTGTGTGCGGCTGTTGCAGATCGCGGATTTTCCTGTTTCTTTCCTTTTGAAATGAATCCCATATGATTTTTACCCATTTTATTGAGCACAGAATTATCCCTTCCTTGTGGCTGTTATGCATCTCAGTAATAGCAAAATAGCTGTAGTTTGGAAAGGGCGACAATGTAGCGTTCTCAAAATTTTCTTGGAAAGGACGACAATTAATAATGGGAGTATTAACTGCCGGTGTACTCGATTGTTGGGTGTTTTCGAAATGTTTCGAAATCTGAATGCCGTATTCGAATCCTTCACTCGAGTTCAAATACACCGTTCTCGTTTGAGAATATCCTGATTGTTGTAATAGAATGCTGCAAGGCCTAATTGTCTGTCGTTTACCATCGAACTGCGCTGTGTCATGTTTCAGCTTCACTGTCGCATGCCAGAACGAACATGAGAGCGGTCACATACCAGGAGACGTCACAATTTACAAACTTAAAATCCTAATGTGTTATCTATGCAATAATTCCTTTTACACGTCACGCACAGCCTTAGGGTACTTGCTCGACCTAAAGAACCAGCTACATTGTAATAATGATGGCGAAATTAAAAATATAGATAATTAGGAGCCAGAGGGTTCCCCGCCCTGTGTTATGTAAACAAGTCGAAAATAGTTATTTATGATTTAAGTTATGGCTTTTGATTCAAGCGTCTCGTTTCCTAACCACGCGAGAGTTAATATGCTGGACGTGATGACGGTACGGTTATAGCAGGCCGTGACAAACCAATATTATTGTTCTTCTGGGATGTATTTTGAGAAAATGGCAGATTTTGAAAATTATGATATTCTTAGAGTTGCGAAAGAAGCAGAATCACATTTACTACTTTATAAACCTCGAAAAGTTTCAGGCACCACATAAGAAATTTATGAAGTGGTGATTAGAAAAGAACTTACAATGAGAAGTACTTATTGTTATTTTACGGATTAGTCGAAATGCTTAAAAGCTGCAACTGTGTGGTCGCATTATTCATTATTTGTCACTTGATGACGTAGAACATAACATTATATCGTACATGACCACTTTTAATTGTCTGTTGTTCGGTGACGTATACACACTAATTTTGGGAATTATTTTGGCGAGTGTAAAGTAAACACAAAATTACTTACTTTACGCTGGCTTCACTTCTTTGCGAGTGGACTCCGTAAAAATCAAGTTTGCGAATGAGCTCGTAAACTACTTAATTACGCTCGGTAGTAGAACAAATCTGATGTGTTCCCTTCATATGACTTTCTCTAGATCTCTGCAACAAATTACTGTTAGAAAGACTATTCTTCCATTTCCTTCATGCTAATCGAAAAAATAACAGAAATAATCTTATTACTGCGTCCTTGTAAGTAGAAGCGAAATAAGGAAGTACCATAGGTTAAAGTGATAGTCAAAAGCTGGTTGCTATGTGACGGAAGTCCCTTTCTTTCTCTGGACAGTAGTTGACAAACTCCTGTATGAGAAAAATATAAGTAGTGTAAGGTCGGCTAATGTCGGATAGGCTGGTAATGTCGCATACCTAGGTTTCGTCTTGATGGGTGCTGGCATCTTACGACAAGCACTCGAAACATGTTCACTGAGCTGAAGGAAGTATTTAACGGTTGTCGCCATATTGAGTTGTGGTGTTTTGTGGAAGCTACATTGAGAAAACTGAATTCACAGAAAACAGAATTTTTAAAGGTAAGTTAACATGCTTTAATTACAACGGTGTTATAATAACAAAGTAATTTCGTCATGTTATATTCGAAAGTGCGTATTTTGCACTACCTTTTAATATATGTGAAGTACAAGATGTATTGAAATGTGAATGACCAAATGGAAAATGGAAGAATGCCATGAATGTCGGATACCTGTCAGTTGGTATCCGACATTACCTACCACTGTGGAAGCACCTTTTTAATACTTGTAAATAACAGTGAACAACGAAATAGTTAACTTCTAAATGCCAGTAATACAACTAATTAGAGCATAATTCATCATTTACCTGTACGAATTTTATAAAATTTGTTTATTTACATTTAAATAGATAAATAATACTTAAATGTTTATTAGAATTTGTTTATTGAACATTTAACCCATTTAAGCTATATTAGACTGCTTTTGTCTTTATAGATGACTGACCGAACTAGTAAACGTTTGAAATCGTGGGATCCCAACGACATGATTACAGCAGTGAAAGTAGTTCGCAGGAAAGAAATGGGATACTTGGCAGCTTCCAAGAAGTTCAATGTTCCCCGTTCGACACTCTGTGATTATGTTCGTTAAGGAACTGAACCCGCAATTGCCGTATGTTCGAAATTAGGCAAGAAACCGATTTTCCCTTCTGAACTTGAAGAAAAATTAGTTGAGTACCTTTTGATTATGGAGAAGAAGTATTTTGGTTTCACCAGAAGTGACGTAACCCGCCTAGCTTACCAGCTTGCTGTCCGGAATAATATTCCGAATAAGTTTTCTGTGCTTAAAGAAGCAGCTGGCAAGGACTGGTTTAAGAGTTTTATGAAAAGACATGCGTCCACGCTATCTCTACGTCAGGCAACTGGAACCTCTGTTGCTAGAGTGAAAGGCTTCAATAAAGAAGAAGTAGGCAAATTTTTCGACATTTATGAGGAAGAAATGGCCAAACATAGCTTTCCACCGTCACGCATTTTTAATGTAGACAAAACTGGACTCTCTATAGTTCAGAACAAACAGCCGAAGATAGTCACCCTAAAAGGCAAACGTCAAATAGGAAGTCTCACTGCAGCAGAAAGGGGATCTTTAATAACTGCAGTATTCTCCATGAGTGCTAGTGGAATATTTGTTCCACCTTTGATACTTTTTCCGAGGAAGAATTTTAGCCACCTTCTGGCGCGAGGAGCTCCTGTGGGATGGATCTTCAGATGCCAACAGTCTGGTTGGATAAATGCTGAAGCTTTCATGGAATGGTTCCAGCATTTCATTTCGAGTAAGAAGCCAACAGAAACAGATCCTGTGATGCTAATACTAGATGGGCACTTAAGCCACACTAGACATCTTGAACTTATTGAAGAAGCAAGAAATCACCATGTCTCAATCATTTCCTTGCCCCCTCACAGCTCTCACAAGCTCCAGCCTTTAGATAAGACCTTCATGGGACCACTAAAGCACTATTATGGTGAAGAGATTAGACGGTGGCAGTTCCAAAACAGAAGAGAGGTAACTCACTATGAAGTTTGTGAACTTTTAGGGAATGCTTATCTTCAGGTACAATCAGGTAAAATAGCAGCTGGGGGTTTTTGGGCAACAGGTTTGTATCCTGTGAACAGAAAAGTATTTGATGATTCAGAGTTTCAGGAAGTCAAACATGAAGATGAATCAGAAACTAAGCCAGCTCAAATTTCACTCACGGACGACACTCCACCTCCTTCCAGTCCACAACCAAGCACCAGTACCTTCTCATCCAGTGCCCATTCAGCAGATATAATATTTCCTGAACAAATATCTCCCATTCCAACAGTGAAAGTTAAAAAATCAAACCGAGGCCGGCCTAAAAGTTCAGCACAACTTATAACGGGATCTCCCTACAAAAGGATACTTGAAAATTCTCAGAAAGGTCAAAATGTGAAGGTACCCCCTTCAAATGCCTCACAGAAGCAGCAGAAATATCCCAAGACACAGGACATTTCCAGCAAGAATGGAAAAAAAGGAACGGACATCACTACACAAGATGAAGAGTGCATGTATTGCAAAGGAAAGTTCTCCGACGATCGTCAGGGGGAAGAATGGATTCAGCGCATCACCTGTGAAGAATGGTGCCATGAGGAATGTTCAGGTGCCGAAAAGCAGACCTTTACTTGTGATTACTGTGCATGAACAGAGAAAATCAGTGCATACCTTTTGTTGTGTATTTTAGGTTTTTCATTTTCTAAGAGTTTTTAAAGATGACATTCCAGTTTATATGTCAGTTTCAAAGTTCAAGGGTTTTTAAAACTAGGCTAAGAAGTTAGCCAAGTCTTAAAACCTCACTGTGTTTAAGATTTTCATTCAAAATGAGATTTAATATTGTTTGTGTATATTACAATAAAATTTGGCGGGTAATCTCGGATAGTGTCCGACATTACCCTCCTATAGCACGACATAAGCATTTTGCGTATTTTCCTTTAAATCTTCAATAGAAAATATGCCCTTCATGTTAAGACCTTGTACGATTCACAGGATTAAACGCACTGCATAGGCAATACATTGTGGTAAAATATGCCCTTAGTATAGGTTCTTACACACTACAATTCTCAAAAATGAAAATGAAAATGGTATCCAACATTACCCGCCCTTACTCTACTTTAAAGCTGAAACCAATAACAAGGATATCTCAAAAACGATCAACTCCACGAAAAAAAAAATATATATATACATATGAAATGAATTGTGTGTTTTATTGTGTTCCTCATTTTTTGTGTAGTAAAATTTTGTCCATCTCTTACGATTTAGCAGTTATGCAAAATTCCGTAAAATTCATCCAGAATAAAGTAGTCTTCAGAGGCTGTTCCCAGAAAATTCAAGATATACATTTTATTTGTGAGGTAAATATCTTTAATATTTGACATTTTAATCAAAATCGTTAAGAGCCATTTTTGAGAAAACAAAATTTGTAAATTCTTTGCATCTAAAGGGGGGATTTTCTTGAAAATCTTTGTATCGCATCCTTGGAAGATACCAAATTTAAATACCAAGTTTCATATTTAACGGTCTTTTCGGTTTTTAGATATGCTGTCTACAGGCACACACAGACACACACGAACCTTTTTCCAAAAATGTTTTTTTTTATTCAGGGGGACCCCAAACATGTATTTCCGGTAAGATCTCAGCATCAAATTTTTGGGTGCATTACAATAACTTCTCTATACTCTATGTACAAAGTACGTGTAGAGAAAGTAATAAATAAAGTTCATAATTCTTTTTCTACAGAATTTTCTGATGTTAAAAGAAAAGCAATGAAAAATGAAATAAATTTGAGGTTAATTTTGAGCCATTGACCAAGGCTTATAGTTAGTTCTTTTCTAAATATTGCTCTTAAATTTCTCATATTCCTCCTCATAAACGTTCGGGAATCTGTAGGTAGTAAATTTGGTTCTGTTTCTTTCGCAGTCATTTTCTTAAAATGCATTCAGGAACAGCAATATCGATTTGTCACGGCCTGCTATAACTTGAATTCTTAGTAACGATAAAGTAGGATCATATCTGTTTATTTTGGCAAGCGTAAAGTTGAAACAATATTACTTTACTCTTACTGCACTTCTTTGTGGGTGTAAAATGTAGTTTGTCATCTGCAATGAGCTCGTAAACTACTCAATTGCGCTCTGTCGTAGAAAAACATCATATTGTAAATTTCTGCATTAGTTTTCTATTATATGTGTCTACATCCACAGAAAAAGTTCCTTTATCAGTTCTTGTTTATAGTCTATGTAAAAAGTTATTTCTAAATTATCTTAAATACATCCCTCATGCTTTTATAGCAAATGTAAAACACTTTATAGACTGAGGGCAGAGAATTGCAGAGGAATAATTTCACACGTTTCCAGAAGTGGGGTTATAAAAAACTATTGAAGGGCAAGGCGATGAATTATAGCGAGAGAAATTGTTCGGATATAGAGGGAGAAGAAAAACATTTCCGTTGTGTTATCATCACGAGTGATAAAAAATAACAGAGGAAGGGGATTCACTGACGGATGAAGATGGATAGAAGAGCAAAACTGCCAGGGATAAATCTCAGGAAAAATAGGGGTTTGTTTTTATGAGCATGGACAGGGTTGTGAAAACCAACCCCTAGCACTACTTTATACAGAGCAATTCTTTTTCTGGCCGCCGCGTGACGACATTAATAAAATCGTGTACCGGAACTGCGACTCATTGTTGCGCTTGCTAAAAGCAGGAGGAGAAGACAGTCGCTTGTTATGATGCGGGAAGGGAGAGGAAATGTGAATCATAGGGGACTGAAATAGCCCTGGGGTATATTACAACCACATAGACCAGCTCCTTTCGTCCCCAGAGTTCCCAGACAATGAATGTATTTTCCTAATGATTATCTACAACTTCTAGAAAATAAACCACGAAAGGTCGCTTCCAGTGTGGATAAATTAGATGAAATGATAATTTGAATAGTTAAATTTATTAGAAAAGCTGTTTGACTAGTATAATAAGAACCTCGTAAGCAGTCAGCATATTAATATTATATCTACGTGCATTTGTGTAAAATATCTTAAAGACGTCTTCCAACAACACAACAAACCAAAAAAGTCTGAAGTGATCCATTCACATGACTTTCTCTACCTCTCTGTAACAATTATTGTTAATAATTGATGATAATTAGCAGAAACTGTTTAATTACTTAGTTTCTTACCGGTAAAAGGGAAATAAAGGGCTACATTTAGCTAAACCGACAGTCAAATGTTTTAAAATGTGGTTGTTTGTAGAAATCCGATTCTTTGCGTGGTTACGTATTGACAAATTCCTGTAAGAGAAAAGTATTAAGAATTTTAAAACTGAAATAATGACAAGGAATAGTATCTTAAAAACAGTCAACTCCAGAAAAAAAAATGCACACAACATAAATTGTGTGTTTTAGCGAGCTGTTAGGAAGCTTATGCGTCTATTTACCTCATGCTAATCGAGAAAAAATTTGCAGAAATAGTCTTATTACTTGCTTATTTTTAAGAAGAAGCGAAATAAGCGAGTACCACAGATTAAAGTGTTAGTCAAAAGCTGGTTTCTATGTGACTGCAGTTCCTTCGTTTGTTTGGACAGGAGTTGACAAATTCCTGTCTGAGGAAAGTATAAGTTTTTGAAAGCTGAAACCAATAACAAGGAATATATAAAAAACGACCAGCTCCCCAAAAATATATATAGGTCATAGATTACGTGTTTTATCGTGATCTACATTTTTTGTGAAGTAAGATTTTGCCTCTCTTACGGTTTACCAGTTATGCAAAAAGCAATAAAAACATCCAGAATAAAGAGGTCTTTAGAACATATTCCCAAACAATTCAAGATATACTTTTATTTGGCATGTAAATATCTTAAATATGAGAGATTTTAATCAAAATCGTTGGGGCCATAATTGAGAAAATAAAAAATTTTGAAGTTTTTTTCATATAAACGGTAGTTTGGGGTGTGGGGATTTTGCTGAAAATCTTCGTGTCGCATCCTTGGAAGATACCGAACTTAATTACCACACTCACACAGACAGACACACGCACATGAACCTTTTTCCAAAAATGCTCTTTTTGGATTCAGGGGACCCAAAACATGTATTTCCGGTGAAATCTCGGAATTGAATTTTTGGGTTCTCTATACACTATGTACTTAGTACGTGTAGAGAAATTAAAAATAGGAGCTGTGTTATAATGTGTATATGTATATTGCATTTTTTATGTTAAAAAGAGTATTTACATTGTTTAAATAACATTGTTTAAATAACAATCTATAGAGTGGCATGCACCAAAAGAGCATCGTTTTATCACCCACACTGTGATACAAGCAGTATCATGATGTAAATATATGCATATCATGAAATAATATTCATATTACCAGGTTTACCAACATTAATATATTATTAGTTGGGGCGCGACGTGTTTTGAGCCGCTCTTACATAAATACGGGTTTACACTCTGCAGATTATTTGGGGCAATATCAAATGGTGGTTTCTGGTGAGGGAATTGTTTTGAATATCTTCGCGTCGTATCCTTGGAACATACTAAATATAAATGCCAAGTTTGGTCTTTCCGTTTTTGAGCTATGCTGTCCACACACATACACAAACACATACACCATTTACTACCTATGATTATTTATCATATTTACAGATACTAAATCTGTTACAGGTCGTCTCCTTAGCGCGGTGATAGCACAGCGGGAGACCTGGGTTCGATCCCCAGTACAGGCATGGGGATTTTTCCCCCGCTGGGAGACCTGACCCGGGGTGCACTCAGCCTCGTAAGGGCCCTTGAGGGCTAATTGAGGAGCTACTTGATGGAGAAGTAGCGGCTCCAGGTCATGAGGACCGCATTAACCGGCCGGGCGGGCTCGAGGCGCTGACCACGTCTCGCATCTGTAGTGGAGCGAGATTGGGGACGCAGCGGCTGGGCGGTAGATCAAGGTTCCCCATGAGCTGTCGTGCCATGGAGTAAATCTGTTCCACTTAATTCTGCCAAAATAGTTATTTATAAATTCAATACTATTAAAATTATTTTAAATATCTGGTCCTCTCATACTAAGATATCCAATAAAATTAAAGATAGAAACCAACCTGGCTTCTGCCGGTTTAAACTCAGATCATGTAAGATTTTATAGGTCTGTTCAACGTTTAAAATCTTACGGCACACACACAGACAGATAGACACACCTTACTTTGGATTCAGGAGGTCCCAAAAGACGTAATTCACGTGAAATCTCGTTATCAAATTTTTGGGTGCAGTAAAATACCTTCTCTATACACCTTGCAGATATTACGTGTTCAGAAAGTAATAAACTGTTAACAATAATATGTAACCGACATGTAAGAAAGTCATATGAATGGAAAATACATTAGATTTTCATTGAAATCAGTTGGAAGATAAGGGTGCATATATATAAATTTATTGATAATATCACATATTTTGTATTTTATATAAGGTAATTTAATTGTTATAGCCTGAGTTTGATACTGTTATAATTATTTACCAATTTACCTGTAGTGTACTTTACTGCTACCAATATATGCATTTGTATTATATTTCGTATAATCATTGGTCTTGATATGGAAGAGCATTATGGTCACTAAGTCTTGGTGTTATAAAGTCACCTAAAATAAATAAAATTAAAAAAGAGGAATTGTTTTATAATAGATATATACGTTACATTTTATGTTAAAAGGATTATTTACATTGTTTAATGAACAATTTCAAGAGTAACATGCACAAACCAATGCTTAAAGAACATACCTTAGTACCTATGTTGTGAAACAAGCATCATGATGTAAATATATGCATATCATAATATTCATATTACCCGGTTTACCAACACTAATATGTTATTAATTTGGACGCGACGTGTTTTGAGCCGCTCTTACATAAATACGGGTTTACACTCTGCAGATTATTTGGCGGCAATGTCGAATGGAAATGTACTCATTTTGATCCCAATATCCATTATGAGTACAGAGGCTTAGCACACGTATTTGCCCGATTTTCCATACTAATTACATGTACACCCCATTTCCACTTTGCGGTGAAACAAGAATTCATTGCTTCAAGCCAAACAAGCAATGCTTAGCATGAGCTCTGATTCTCGTCCAGCACTTTGCATTTTACTTGTGGTGTCACTAAACATTCACGTGTATAAATGTGGCAAGATTAAACTGTTATTCTAATGTGGAATATTCATGCAAATATGCGGGAAACTTGCAGTCCATGTATAATACAATTTATGCATAACAATCGAGGCCATCGTATTTGATAAACAATAACAAGTCACAGAAACTGGTTTCTATAATGTGACTTCATCTGCTCGTTGTGTGTATTATTGTAAGAGTAACATTTATCCCATAAAATAAGAGGAAACACTTAGGTAGTAGCAATAATCTTGGTCGTCTCCTTATCGCAGTGGTAGCGTTGCTGCTTGCCAAGCAGGAGACCTGGGTTCGTTTTTCAGTACAGGCGTAGGGATTTTCCTAGAGACCTGGTCCGGAGTGCACTCAGCCTCGTAAGGCCGCTGGGGGGCCAATTGAGCAGCTACTTGATGGAGAAGTAGCGGCTCCAGGTCGTGAAGACCGCATTAACTGGCCGGGGGGGCCGAACTGCTGACACGTCTCAGCCCCCAATACTGCATGACAGGTCGCGCCTAGACGGCCCGGGTTCGATCCCAAGCGACCGCATGTGAGATTTGTGGTGGACAAAGCGGCGCTGGGGCGGGTTTTCTCCGGGTTCTCCGGTTCTCCATCTTCATTCAATATATCACCAGTGTCACCGCCTGCGGTGCCATGAGTAGTTAAAACGGGAGTTAAACAACAACCATCCATGACGTCTGTAATGGACCAAGATGGCCAAGGCTCTTGCCGAGCTGTGCCAAAGAGTCAATAATAATCTAATGTTTTCAATTCATATGACTTTCTCTACATCACTGTAACAAATTGTTGTTAACCAGCTTCTATGTACTTCATAATAATCGAGATAAACTTTACCAGAAGTTGTCTTAACGGTTAATTGTATGATGTCGCTCATATGCAACAAAGATGATTAATTACAGTTTTTATTATTTTCAATTGATTTTTTTTAAATTGCTTATTTCAGTAACTTTCGACAGTAAAATTATGCTACTTATAGTTATATTATAATGTAAAACTATTACTACTTTTGCAATAAAACTGTAATGGTTTTAATAAAAAAGAGCAACGGCGGTCAAATGTAGCCCCGTCAGCATCCAGTGTGCCCTCACACCGGTTGTTTTACCTGGGCCCTCCATACCAGAGTCACTTTAGATCACAGTCGCCGGGACGCGAACTCCCTTTGAATGGATGGCTAGTACATTTCGTATCGCAAGAAGCTTCAGTTCGGATGCCAGTGTAAAGGATATAAGTATCGGTTTGTGAGTTAGAGGAAGAATGGCATATGTAGCAAAATAATGCATGTAGTTAAGGGTTAATTACTTGTTTTCTTGTCAGTGGAAGGTAAATAAATGAATACGCTTGGCTAAAATGATAGTCAAGTGTTTTAAAACCTGCTTCAACATCCATTTTCTATGCATGGCCTGGAGTTTATAAGCCAAACATGCAATGCTTTAGTAGTGTCACTGGCACTAATAAATATTCACGTGTATAAATGTGGCAAGATCAAGCTGTTATTGTAATGTGGAGTATTCATGTAAATATGCTGGAAACTTGGAGTCGATGTCTGCCAATAAAGATTTTGTGCTTCAAAAGAAAGCCAATTAGGCTTATGAGTGGTGTAACCCCTAGGACACATCTCAAAAGTTTTTTTATTAAATTAGGTTATATTGACTAAGGTATCTTTGTTTGTTCTTATTTGTCAAAATGAATATAAATTACAATACATGGTGTTTCTCTGTTCACAATTATTCTACAAGAAATATTGCAACCATCTATATTGTAAAATGTAAGTATAGCAAAGTACAAAACTCATTTGAAAGAATATCTTTAAACCTAATGTAAAAACCTCGTCCTTATCAATATTCAAATGAAAGATCAAGACTTTTCTGTTCTCCAATCCATTGTACACTGTTTCAAGAGTTTTATGATTGTAAAAGTAATATGCTATTGTAACTTGTTTTGTTATTTATACATTTGTTGATGTTGCTAAACAAACTCTGTATTGTTCTGGCTAATAAACAACCTTCCTACCTACCTATTTACCTAGCTATTTAGCTTATTCTTCTATGTACTTTATGATAAACGAGATAAACATTAGCATAAATTGTCTTAATTTTTAATTGCATGGGTTGCATATATGCCACAAAGATGATTAATCAATCAATGATTAGTTCAATGATTTATTTCGAATTTCGAATTACACTAACCTTCAACAGTAAAATTATTCTAGTTATAGCTGTGTTATGTTGTAAAAATATCAATATTTTTGCAATAAAACTGTAGTGTTTTATTAAAAAAATCTGATATGTTCCATTCACATGACTTTCTCTACATCTCTGCAAAAAATTATCTTTAAAAAGCTAATGCTTCTATTTACTTCAGGCTAGTCCAGAAAAAAATAGCAGAAATAGTCTTATTACTTTTTTCCTTGTAAATAGAAGCGAAATAAGGGAGTACCATAGGTTAAAGATACTGTGTGACCAAAGTTTCTTTGTCTGTAAGCACAGGAGTTGACAAATTCCTGCGTGAGGAAAGTATAAGTTTTTCAAAGCTGACACAAAAAACTAGGAATATCTCAAAAACGATCAACTCACGAAAAAAAGTGTATGTGATATAAGTTGTGTGTTTTAAGGACATCTAAATTTCTTTCAGTAGGCTTTTGTATATGTCTTACAAGTCATGCTTCAGAGCTATTCCCAGAAAATTCAAGATATGCATATTATTTGTCATTTGAATATCTTAAATATAAGAAATGTTAATCAAAATCGTTAGTCATTTTTGAAAATATCAACATTTTCGCAGTTTTGCCATGTAAAGGAAGTTGAAGGTATTCTTTTTTAAAACCTTCGTGTCGCCACCATGGAAGATACTAAACTTAAATATAAAATTTAGTATTTAACGGAATTCTTGAGCTATGCTGCTCATAGACCCCACCTTCACACACACACACACACACACACACACACACACACACACACACTGAGACAGTACATGTCTTGTCCCGGGTGAAAGAACTATTAAGAAGAGAAATATAAATCATAGCCAAGAATATAAATTATATCACGAAGATAAAATATAAATGTAGAGTAAAATGGGAAGGGTACAAATACTTTTAAACGTATAAGTCACGAGGTACAAGATCCGTTACCTGCCGCGCATTGAACCGAAGGGGTGAATATGAATGGACCCTGCCCGAGGCGACTAACGGGACACAAGACAATGATTCCCGCTGGTCAGGCGACAGTGTGAGGCACTTGGTGAAAGACCTCTGAACAACCAAGATCAGAAGTTTAGAATTCGTGATGGAGCCGAACAGGCTACCTTTTAATTGTGAGGCACTTGACGAAGAACCTCCGCACGACCAAGATGTGATATATGAGCGCGTGGTATAACGCTTAGTTGTGACGGAAGTAAGTGATTTTAAGACCGATCACGGCCTCAATATTAATAAACAAAAACATTAGCGGGCAAGTAAAGTGTAACGTCACAGTAGAAAATGAAGAAGTATACGCGTGTGTTCTATGGCGGAAAAAGGCCGGACTCAGTTAATAAAGCACTTGTGTCTCACCACAACCTGAAAGAGTCTCCATGCTAATAAAACCCTGAGCTAAGCCAACTCAAACCTACACCATTCCCGCTAATCAAAACCCACACCGGAACACGAACCCATTATTGCCCCAACACGCACACACACAAACACGGATTTATTTTCTAAAAATGTTTTTGTCGGATTCAGGGGGCTCCAAAATATGTATTTCAGGTGAAATCTTGATATTTATTTTTGGGTGGATTTAAATAACTCCTCTATGAAGTATGAATAGCGTGTTGAGTAAGTATGGTGTTGATCCTTATAACCCATTGAAACTGTGTATTCGTATTTTACGTCGTATATCTTGGCAACCACTGTCCATTGATTTCACTAACAAGATCGTTTTTCTTTGCTCTGCCTTTTATGACAGGAGAAGAGTTAAAGTCGCACATAAATTGGTGGTTTGTTATCCGCGCCGTAACGAAACCTAGCGACATATTGCTCTTGCCAAGCGATCAGAAGGCATCAAAACCTCTCCGCAGCAGCAAGTTTTTACAGCTCTCCCACCCCTTTCCTTTGCAAGGCAATTTTCGACGTTTTACAGCGTAGAGAAACCCTTGCTGCTTTCATTCCTCGTGAAGGCATCCGGGACCATTCTGAAGACACATGACGTCTGCAGATGGGAGGTGGAGGTTCTGCTTCTCCAGAAAAGGTCGTGACCCGTCTGAAAAGCATCCTCTTTCAAACTCTCATATGAGAGGGAAATGACGAAAAGAAGGGAGGAAATATCCGACATTCCCTAAGAAATGACCATAAAACACTGCTTAGAATGCAGACAAACAAGATAGCCAAAGAGAGCTTGGAATTCCAGTAATAATTCATCCAGGCTTTTAGTTTTTCTTCTATCTCGTGCTTTATATTAGTTTTGGAACCTTGCCGTTTATCATATAGCTTTTATACACTTAAGTGACTTCAAAATTTCTTAAACAGTAAAATTGTGTTACAGGGGATGAAAGTTACAAGAGACTACTACAATAGCCATATACGAGGGCCGTTTATTTTTCAACCTCCGATAGGCTATAAATAAAAGACAAGTACATAGAAAACAATTATTTTATTACTAAAAGTTTTTTACACTTATGGTTACTTTTCAACATAATCACCGAAAAGATTAGGGCATTTATCGTACCTGTACATAGGTTTTGCAATACCCGCTTCAAAAAATGTTGCCGCCAATGATTTCAAATGAGCATTGACGTTGTTTTGAAGATCTTCGTTGGTTTGAAAGTGCTGCCCTCCTAGCTACGTCTTCAGTTTAGGGAAAAGGTGAAAGTCACTGGTAGCCAGGTCAGGACTCTACGGCGGAGATCGAAAATGTTCCATTGAAATTGCTCAAGGAGCCCATGGGTTGTGCCAGCAGTGTGTGGGCGAGCGTTGCCATAGATGAAAACAATTCCTGAAGTCAGCATTGCTCTTCTTTTGTTTTTAATGGCTTTCCGCTAACGTCGTAAAGTACGAAGATCTTCAAAACAACGCCAATGATTCTTGAAAAATCTGCGTTTCGCATCCTTGGAAGACATTAAACTTAAACAACAAGTTTGGTATTTAAAGGTTTTATCGTTTTTGAGCTATACTGTCCACAGACACACGCAGCCATTTTCTAAAAATGCTGCTTTCGGATTCATGGGACACCAAAGCATATATTTCCAGTGAAATCTCGAATTGAATATTTTGGTGGAGTACAATAGCTTCTCTGTCCACTGTGCATTGTACATGTGGACGACAGAAAGTAAAGAGAAAGTTTATCTACATTATCCAAACGAGATAAACATTACCATAACATTAATATTTTCTTTAACCAAAGAGGAAATTAAGAGAATACACTGACATAAAGCGACCGTCAAATATTTTTAAAATTTGTCGATATGTGAATCTCGATGCTCCCGAGGATGTGGCTGGGTGTAAAACAAAAAATCTGATCTGTTCCATTCACATAACTTTCTCTATTTCTCTGAAACAAATTATTGTTAAAAAGCCTATGCTTTTCATACTAATTGAGAAACAATTACTAGAAATAGTCTTTATTACTTACTTCCTTGTAAGTAGAAGCGAAATAAGGGAGTACCTTAGGTTAAAGAGATAGTCAAAATCTGGTTGCTATGTGACTGAAGTTCCTTTGTTTGTAATGTCAGGGATTGTTAAATTCCTGTATGTGAAAGATATGTTTTTGAAAGCTGAAACCAAAAACAATGTATATCTAAAACACAATCAACTCCACGAAAAAAGTGTATAACATTAATTGTGTGTTTTAAAGTGCTCTGCATTAGTTGTGTGGTAAGTTTTTGTACGTCTCTTACGGTTTAGCAGTTATGCAAAATTCCGTAAAATTGACCCAGAAGAAATTAGTCTTCAGAGGCTATTCCGGGAAAATTCAAAATATACATTTTATTTCTCTGATAACTATCTTTAATATACGATAATTTAATCAAAATCGCTAGAGCCATTTTTGAGAAAAACAAAATTTTAGAAAAAGGTTCTATTTAAAGGGTAGTTTGGAGTGGGGGGATTTTTCTCAAAATATTCGTGTTGCCTCCCTGGAAGATACTAAACTTAAATACCAAGTTTGATATTTTACCAACTTTTCGTTTTTGAGTTATCGTGTTCACGGACACACGGACAGAGACACATGAACACACACACGGACCTTTTTCTGAAAATACATTTTTTTTATACAGGGAACCTTAAAACATATATTTCCGGTGAAATATTGGTATCGAATTTTTTGGTGATGTGCAATACCTTCTCTATACACTATGTACATAGTACGTATAGAGAAAGTAAAAATATATTAAAAGAAAATGACCCTCCGTTTAAGAGAAATTAAAATATATAACATTGAAATTAATAACAAGGAATATCTCGAAAACTGTACATTAAAAGTAGTAGTAATAATAGCAATAATAATGATAATATTAATGATAATATAATAATAATAATAATAATTATAGTAAATAAAAAATAAAGTGTTTAACCATATGTACATTTTTTGTGTACTAGGTTTTGTCCATCTCTCATTAGCTATACAAAAGTCATTTAGAATCAAAAGGTGTCCAGAATGTATTCCCAGAAATATACAATCTGTTTGACATGAAAACATCTCGAGCATATGTATTTTAATAAATATTGTTGGAGCCATTTTTGAACAAATACAAACGTTGAAAAATGTTCCATGTAATCAGTAGTTTGTGATAGAAAAATTTTCCTGAAAAGTTTCGTGTCACAACATGGAGGATACTGAATTAAATACAAAGTTTGGTATTTAATCGAATTTCAGTTTTTAGCTATGCTGCCCATAGACACACACGTACAAAAACACTCAAACACACACATTCCCTTTAGAAGGAGTCTTCTAAAACTACCATTTACATGGAATCAATTTCTAAATTTTGACTTTCTTAAAATGGCCCCAACGATTTTAATTAAGATACTGTGTAATAAAGATAATCAAAATAATATATTGAATTTTCTGGAAATAGTTCATGAAATCCTATTTATTCTGAATGACTTTTATATAACTGTTTAAATGGAAGAGATAGACAAAAGGCTGCGGCACAAAAAATGTAGAGATAATTAAAAACACACATTATTTCATATATTTGTTTTGTTTGTTTTTTTTTTTGGATACAGGGGAACATAGTACGTATAGAGAAAATAATACTTAAATATTTCTTATAGGGAAACCCTCATTGGTCCCATCTCTCTTTTGTTTTACTCTTAGCATTGTAAACAGGACGAAATTTCAGTGACAATCGCATAGTAACAGCTTTTGAAAGACTTGGATGTCGCTTTAGTCTAAAGTACCTCCTTATTTCCTGTCTACTTATAAGTAAAAATACCATTTATGCCAATGTATATATTGATTAGCATGATGTTTTTAAAGTAATAATAATGTTTTGCAAGAATACTTTATTTGCAGAACAGATAGAGCAATCCTGTGAAAGTGATTGGAACACATCAGATTTGTTTTTGTAGTGGTCATGCAAATGTTCAACTGTCACTTTTGATAATGTATTTGTTCGGTGAAATGTATAAATTTAAACTTATCTGGATTAACAACAAATATGAATTGAAATTCAAAGGCTATTGTTAGAAAATTCAAGAAATAGATTTTATTTTTCATCTAAATGACTTTAATGTGTTGGAGCCATTTTGATGAAAATACCATATATTATAGCCAATTTTTCTTTACAAAGGGTAGTTTAGCGTGGGATGATTTACTTCAAAAGTTTTGTGTCATATTCTTGGAAGATATTACACAATTATCAAGTTTGGTATTTTACCGATTTTTTCTTTTTGGGGATATTGTGTTAGCAGACTCACACATGTTTTATAAAAATGTTGTTTTTGGATACTGGAGACCCTAAAACGTATGTTTCCTGTCAAATCTCGGTATTGAATCGATAATTGGAGTGCAATGCGTTCTCTACCTATGTACCATCTACTAGGTAAAGAAAGTAAAAATTACATCGTGTATGGAAAAGTGTTGGAAAAAAGTTGGCGAGAAAATAAGGTAAAACATTTGAAGTTAGTGTTCTTATCCATTTATAGCTTCAGCTATTAGCTACTTAAAGTGCGACATATAGGAAAAAATATATACAGGATGTTAATGAACTACACCAAAATAATTTGCGAGATTGTGTACGTGACTAATTTGAGATCGGCGATGCATGATCCACGGATAAACATAACGCAACTACATAGCGTTAAACGTGTGGGTATCAGGTGCTGATAAGTCGGTGTTAAAGCAAAACAGATTGAAAAAATGGCTTAGATTGTCTTTAAAACTGCTGCCTGAGTATAGAAATATCGATTTTTAGCAGCTCGTTACTAGCGATGTCAAGATGTAATGTCGCAAAAATCTGTAGAATCTCGAAGTAATCTCTTGGCAGTGTGACACTGAACATTCAATAACTACGTTCTTGAGTTATTTATTTTTTCAACTGCTCTGGTGGCTTAACGCGTAACGCGGGAAGCTGCTATCCCAAAGGTTATGTTTGATTCCTGTCATAGAGTAAATTTTTTTTTATTATTATTTTTTTCATTCCAGACGAAGTGCCGCGATACGTGAACGAGACCCGAACTCGGAAACTATCTTTCCCTTGAAAGCCAGTATCATAAACACTACGCTAGAGAGGTACGCTGTGATATGTCCCTTCGTTTTTCGTGTTATGCTCTCGAATGGTTGATAAATTAGCCAGTGGCGTACTGGCACTTCAGAAACTTATAGCCGTTACTTTGAAATTTCAATCTATCTCAAATTACTTATTTAAGTAGTCTACATATTCTGTGATAATATTTCGGTATACTTCATTAACACCTGTATATTCTTTTTACGTTCTTTAGCCCCGTATGAACAATGTACATAGTGGATAGAGAAGGTATTCCATACCAAACTTGGTATTTATGTTTAGTATCTTCCAAGGATGCGACACGAATATTTAAAAGAAAATCCTCCCACCACAAACTCACCTTTACATGGAGAAGTTTTCGAAAATGTTGATTCTTTTGAAAATGCCTCTAACGATTTTGATTAAAATTCCGTATATTAAAGCCAATTACATTCCAAATAAAATGAGTTTCCTAGGAATCGCCTCTGAAGATCTCTTTGTTCTGGATGAATTTTGCCGAATTTTGCTTAACTGCTAAACCGTAAGATATAGACAAAAACTTCTACACAAAGAATGCATATCTTGTCAAATTACCCAATTTGTCATTTACGTTTTTACGATCGAGTTAAGCTATTCCTGGGTATTGCTTTCAATTTTGAATTATTTATACTTATCTCAGACAGGAAGTGTCCGTTTTTTTTTTTTTTGTTTCTTTTGTTTTTTGTTGTACTCTTGGTTAAGCAAAGAAGCGATTTGCAATGACAATCGCAAAACGACAGCTCTTAAAACTATCGTTTAGCCTAGCTCATTCCTTTAGTTTCCTTCTACTTATAAGGAGGTAAGTAATAAGAACATTCTGCTAATGTTTATCTGGATTATCGTTGTGTAATCTTTTGCAAGAAGTTTGTAGAGCTGCTAGAGAAAGTCATGTGAGTATACCACATTAGGTTTTTTTAAATTTAAAATGTATGTTATTTTAGTGTGCATTCTTTTTTAATTTATCACAATTTTTGGTCAAATTTCACACATCATCACCTTAATCTATATGAATATATTTCACTTACGTTCTTCTTTCACACTGAACTGTCAGTTATTTTAGTGTTCATTTTTTTTTAATTTATCACAATTTTTGGTCAAATTTCACACATCATCACCTTAATCTATATGAATATATTTCACTTACGTTCTTCTTTCACACTGAACTGTCAGTATTTTTAATTTATCACAATTTTTGGTCAAATTTCACACATCATCACCTTAATCTATATGAATATATTTCACTTACGTTCTTCTTTCACACTGAACTGTCAGTTATTTTAGTGTTCATTTTTTTTAATTTATCACAATTTTTGGTCAAATTTCACACATCATCACCTTAATCTATATGAATATATTTCACTTACGTTCTTCTTTCACACTGAACTGTCAGTATTTTTAATTTATCACAATTTTTGGTCAAATTTCACACATCATCACCTTAATCTATATGAATATATTTCACTTACGTTCTTCTTTCACACTGAACTGTCAGTTATTTTAGTGTTCATTTTTTTTTAATTTATCACAATTTTTGGTCAAATTTCACACATCATCACCTTAATCTATATGAATATATTTCACTTACGTTCTTCTTTCACACTGAACTGTCAGTATTTTTAGGGTGATCGTATGAAGACTTTAAAATTAAAACATAATTTATTAAAATATACAAAACTCTCAGGCGGCGTCAACAGATGATGTTCACCAGACTAAGAATTGGACATACTAAACTAACTCATGTCTATGTACCCGTATTCACCAAACAGCAACCTCCATCTTGTGAACATTGCAGCCAGAGGCTATCAGTCATACACATCATAACGGAATGTGCCCACCAACCATCAAATTCTTCCAGATCTTCAGTCAGCACTCGAGGAACCAACCAAATTATCATTATTGTTTAATTCATAAACTATTGTAAAGTTGCCACTATACTGTAAACATATTGCACACTGTTTAAATATTGTTATATGAACCACTACATAATACATAGTTATTATTGTTAGAATCTAATAACTAATCTTATAACTTAGGTATATTTATTTTTTTAATGCGTGAACATATTGTATACTCTTATGACACTGTTGTATGGATCACTACATAATATATAGGTATTACTGTTAGAATCTAATAGCTAATGTTACAAGTTAGATAGATATCATTACTATTTTCATATGTAAACGTTGTATTTAAAGTTTTATAATATTTTATATCGTTATAATATTCTCGCTATAATACCTGTGTAGTTGGACGACATTTAATAAAGTTATAAACCAAAAAATTGCATAGTGAAATTTAGCATTTAACTGTACTTCTCGTACCGTGTACATTTATCTTGCTTTGAAAGAAACATTTAGTACAACTGTTTGACACTGAATAGCAGCACTGGTACAACGTCACGAAGGTGATTTGACTAGAGAAATTGGTGCACTGTGATGGTTACCGAGTGAGTAACGTAGTGTTATGGCTCGGGGAATAAATTTCCCACGTAGAACTGTTCAACTCCGGTAATCCAGAACCCTACACCGTCATGGTGAATTGCGTAACTCCAGTCATCATGACCTCGGTGGAATTAGCAATGGTACACCTGCACACCTATCTAAGTAAACTGTTTTTAGCAGAAAGGCAAACTGTTGGTGAGTTTATGTGAATACCTTCATTTAGTGTTACGGGTGTAGTGTAAAGCTACCACAGGCAACTAAAAGTTATTGCTAGCGATCTTAAGAGCATTATTCAGACTATAAGTTATCGTTACTACTTTTAATACATTAAAAATGAATTTTCCATTCACAGGACTTTCTCTACATATTTGGCAATAACTATTCCTAAAAAAACTTATTCCTCTATCTACTTCATGCTAATCGAGGTAAACATTAGCAGAAATGTTTTCGTTATAGTTTTTTACTTTCTCTAGCCTCGTGTGTACAATGTACATAGGGATAGAGAAGTATTGTGTTCCACCCAAAAATTTGATGTCGAAATTTCACTGGAAATACATGTTTGAGGAACCCTGAATCCAAAAAAAAGCATTTTCAGAAAGAGGTCTGTGTGTGTGTGGACAGCATAGCTCAAAAACGTAAAGACAAATACCAAAGTTAAATACCAAACTTGGTACGTTTGAAAATTCTGATTTTCTCAAAAATAGCTGTAATGATTTTTATTAACATATCATATAATAAAGATATTTGCAGCCAAATCAAAATGTATATCTTAAATTTTCTGGGTATAACCTTTGAAGATCTCTTCATTTTAGATGAATTTTGCGGAATTTTGCATAACGGTTAAACCGTAAGAGATAGACAAAAACTTACTGCACAGAAAATGTAGATCACGTCAAAACACACAATTTGTCCATTGCATTTTGTTGTGGAGGTAACTTTTTCTGAGATATTTCTTTCAATTGGTTTCAATTGTAAAGTACTCTCAGACAGAAAATATCCGTTTTCTTTTGTACTACTTCTGGCTGAGTAAAGAAGCAAATTGCAATGACAATCGCATAACGACAGCTTTAAAAATATTTTAGTATCTCTTTAGCATAGTATATTTCCTTACCACCCTTCTGCTTATAAGGAACTAAGTAATAAGAATTTTCTGCTAATGTTTATCTCGAGTAGCATGGTGTAGAAAGAAGAATACATTTTCTGAAAGAAGCTTGTAGAGCAGCTAGAGAAAGCTACGGGAATGTAAACACATCAGATTTTTCATATTCGTTTCGTAAATTAACTCCAAATTTTGAATAGTTTGTCACAACTGTATGGAATAGCTCAAAAAACTAAGAATTGTTATATCATGATATGAAAACATATACTAAAACTACTAGAGAGGAGAAATGTCAGTATTTTTGGAACTTTGAGTCCATGAGAAGGTGATAGCTACACAGTAGTGAACGCTTCTACAAAGTTCCATTCAAATACGGGCTTCCGAATGACATGTACAAAGTTTAGCTGTTCCAACCCTCATCCAAAATGCTTTCAGAATGATGTCATTATTTCTGGATGTTTGTTGTGTAGCTAGGGAAACTTTTATGGAGCTTCTTTTCAAGTGAAAACATAAGCGGGGAGGACCAAGGACATTAAGTACAGAAGCAAACAAGGATTTCATTGCCTGACTCCCAACCCCACCCTGGAAGACGAATTTACCACATATATTTTGGGGAGAAGTTCAGTAATGCTCAATTGATATGCCCGCGCTCCTCTGCCCTCCGTAAACACAGAGCGGAAGCAAACCAAGTTCATAACAACTCAGCGGCTCATATGTCATTCTGTACATTTATTTTCCAGCAGTGATTCTTAATGCAACAGGCCAAGAAGTATCTAAATTATCAATTTCAAACACGAGTTAATCGAGACATTTTCAGAAGTTTCAAAAAGTATTTCATTTAAGGGCAGTGGAAATGTCCTATCTAGCCAATATTAAAATTTGAACCATTATCTAGGCAAGTATTTTAGACAATGAGGTAAATTTTTACTATTTATTGATGAAAAATGCAATACTTCTGTTGATCATTAGGAAAGGTATGATATTTTTTTTAATATATGTCTTAAAAAGTTAGTGAAAAATAATGATTATTTTTAATTTTTAAAAAATAACAAATCAATATCCATAAAAATTTTTTCGTTAATATAAAGCATATTTAGGTTCAAATGTGTGATAAAATTTTTAGTCCTTAGTGTCAATTGGTTTTAGAGATAATCGGACATTTGTATAGACAATTTTACTTCTTCAGAAACTATTTTCAAACATAACATTTAAAAAAATCTGATGTGTTCCATTTACATGATGTTCTCTAAATCTCTGTAACCAATTATTGTTAAAAAACTTATTTTTCTTACTTCATGCCAATCGAGAAAAAATTAGCTGATGTAGTGTTATTACTTGCTTCTTTGTAAGTAGAAGCGAAATCAGGGAATACCACAGGCTAAGGTAATAGTTAAAAGCTGGTTGCCAGTGACTGAAGTTCCTTTGTTTGTATGGACAGGAGTTGACAAATTCGTGTATGAGAAACGTATAAGCTTTTTAAAGCTGAAACCACAAACAAGGAATATCTAAAAAACGATCAACTCCACGAAAACACTGTACATAACATAATTGTGTGTTTTAACGTGTTCTAAATTTTTTGTGTGTTAAGCATTTGCCCATCTCTTACGGTTTACTAGTTATGCAAAATTCCATAAAATTCATCCAGAATAAATTCATACTCTTCAGAGGCTATTCCCAGAAAGTTCAAGATATACATTTTATTTCCCAGGCAAATGTCTTTAATATACGATAGTTTAATCAAAATCGATAGACAATTTTGAGAAAATCAAAATTTCGAAAAAAGTTCCATATAAAGGGCAGTTGGCGGTGGGGGGATTTTCTTGAAAATCTTCGTGTCGCATCCTTGCAAGATACCAAACTTAAATAACAAGTTTGGTATTTAAATGTATTTTCGTTTTTGAGCTATGCTGTCCACAGACATATACACACACAAACACGCATTCACTCGGACCTTTTCACAGAAATGCTTTTTTTGGATTCAGGGGGTCTCAAAATATGTATTTCCGATGAAATCTCGGTACCGAATGTTTGCGTATATACAATACCTTCTCTATACACTATGTACATAGTACGTGTAGAGAAAGTAAAAGTGTGTGGGACAAATTGCAGAGCACATTTTCATACGCAAATGAAGAAATTGTGTTACATGGGTCTGGAAATGCTTTGTTACTATGTTACTACTCATTTTCTCCAACTCATTAATCATGGCAAACACACATGAACAGAACGTTAGAATCATGGGAAACATACACTCTTGCTTACGTCTGGTTACGTGGTCATTATCGTAAGTGTACCGCCAGTGTTTTGTTTTACATGCCCCTGTTGCTATTTGGCTCGTGCAGTAGCAGTGTATACAAATATGCAGAAATGCCAGATGCCCATTTGATGTATGAATTAGCAGACTTCCATGATGCTCACGCAGAATGTTCGTACCGGGAGAGGTTTCCAGCACGAAGGTGTTAATGTCCGTTGGCTTCTAAATAACACATTCGTGACAGATGGATAGGTAGAAGTGGGCAAATTGTCTGGCCTCCGTACTCCCCGGTTCTAACTCCACTGGACTTTTATTTTTGGGGCATATATGTAAGCTCTTGTGTATCGAATCCTAGTACCAGATGTTCAGAATCTCCATGCCCGTGTCGCTCTCCACGGTGTAATGGTTGCCATGTTAACTTCATATACGCAAGGTCGCGGGTTCAAACCCGGCTTTTTTTCGGGCGTGAAAATCCATAGCATGGCTTCCTTCGGAAGGGAAGTAAAGCCGTTGGTCCCGTGTCGTAGATTTACGGCACGTAAAAGAACCTCAAACCTGATAGCAAAATGAAGTTGTCTTTCACTCCCAGTACAGAATGGGACGCAGAGAGTCACAGTAGTTAAAAAGCGTCCGTAAATAAAATCCGTTTATTTATTTTATCTCCGTGTCCGTATTATGAAGCGCTGCGGAACCATACGCAGTGCACCAGAGATTCAACAGCGCATTCGGGATACATTAGTATGACAGTTCAATGCTCACGGATTGCATATTGCACATCTGTGAGAAAGAGTTGCTTGGGTATATGCTGGTATGTTCTATTCTCATGAGTAATGAGTTGCAGAAAATGAGCTGCAACAAGGAAATAAAGGCTTTCCAGACATATGGTCTTCGTCTACATGTGAAGAACGTGTCCTACAATTTGTGCCATACATTTTTGTTACATCCTGTCTATTACAGTTTTACTTTCTCAACACATACTATGTACAGAGTGTTTAGAGAAGGTATTGCATTCCACCCAAAAATAAATACCGAGATTTCAACGGAAACATATGTCTTGGGTCCCCCTGAATTCAAAAAATGATTTTTCAGATAAAGGTCCGTGTGTGTGTGTGTCTGTGGATAGCATAGCTCAAAAACGAAAAGACCGTTAAATACCAAACTTGGTACTTAAGATTGGTATCTTCCAAGGTTGCGACACGAAGATTTTCAAGAAAATTCCCCCACCCTCAACTACCCCTTATATGGAACTTTTTTCGAAAATTTTGATTTTCTTAAAAATGACTCTAACGATTTTGATTAAAATACCGTACATTAAAATGTATATCTTGAATTTTCTGAGAATAGCCTCCGGAGACTACTTTATTCTGGATGAACTTGACGGAATTTTGCATAACTGCTAAACCGTAAGAGACGGACAAAAACGTACCAAACAAAATGTAAAGCACTTTAAAACACACAATTTATGTTGTATACTTTTTTCATCGAGTTGATAGTTTTGAGATATTCCTTCTTTTTGGTTTCAGCTTTGAAAAACATACTTTTCTCATACAGGAATTTGTCAACTGCAGTCCATAAAACAAAGGAACTTCAGTCACATAGCAACCAGATTTTGACTATCACTTTAACCTATGCTACTCCCTTATCTCGCTTCTACTTACAAGGAAGCTAGTAATAAGGTTACTACTGCTAATTTTTTCTCCATTAGCATGAAGTAAATAGAAGAATAAGATTTCTAACAATGTGTTGCAGAGATGTAGAGAAAGTCATGTGAATGGACTGTCAGATTTTTTAAATATTTAAATCTCAATATTATCTCTCGATATTATAAATGTAATACTGTAGTAAAGGCAAATAACCTTGGCCCTATTTATGAATATTCTATCACAAAAGGGAACAGTAAACTTTTTTTATAACTTACTTTCACGAATTAGATGAAAGCATAAAAATATTCCTTCTCTGTGCAGAAATGCTTTTGAAACAAGTTCGTTAAATGCACACAGGCTTTCTGTATGCTGGCTCCACATTCGTAGTTTTGGTTCACCAAAAAATAAGTTATTTTTAAAAAACTTTTAACTTCTCGTTGATCATTCACGGTCACTCGTTACTGACTCTCCATAGCTTGTGGTCATTTAAACTTTAGAGCATTTCCAGATCTGCCAACTACAAAAAGTTTTAAAAACTCAATTAAACTTCAGCACCACGGAGGCCAGCAATTTCGCCTTTCCAAATTAGTCTGTCTTTAACAAAGAGAACCACACCACTCTGCCGAGCTTGGTGCAACTTTGACATTCTACATAAATAACTTATTCCTATGATCCGTGGTAGCTTGTGAGTCTCGCATTCAGGAGGTCCCTGTTTCGATTCCCTTGGAAAAACTTGTAAAGGACGCTGCCAATTATTAGATCATATCTGCGCCGCTGGTGTCCCGAGAGACGAAAATAAAAATGTCTTCGCCTTTGAGAAATTTGGAGTATCTCGAAAACGGTCAACTTTTCCAAAAAAAAGTATATGACATAAATACATTGTATGTATTAAGGAGATCTAATTTTTTTTCTGTAGTAAATTTGGTTTATCTCTTACGTTTTACCAGTTATACAAATGTTATATAAAAGTTATTCAGAATGAAGAGGTCTTCATAGGCTATTCCCATATAATTCAACTTACACAATTCATTTGCCATAAAATATCTTAAACGTATGGCATTTCAATAGGTAAGACTGTTAGAGCTATATTTAGGTTGTTCAAAATTTGTTAAAATAGTCCATCTAAAATGCAGTAAGGGGTGGCGGTATTTTCTTGAACATCTTCGTGTCATTTTTCGTTTTTGAGCTATGTTGTCTACAGACGCAAGTATACACTCAACCCCACAGTCACACACAGTCTGTATAAAAAAACGACTGAGGGGTCGCAAAACATGTTTCCGGTGAAATCTTGGTTTTGAATATTTAGGTGGAATATAATACCCTCTCTATTCTTTAAGTACATTGCGATAGAGAAAGCAAAACATGCTTGTGTTCAGGGGACTCAAAACATTTGTTTTCAACCAGCAGAACAGAAGCAATGGAATGAAATTACTTGCATGTGCTGCCAAAGAAAGTCCACGCCTGTTATAGACTAGGTATGTTACTATCGTTCATCAAGTAGCCTGGAAATTTTAGAACAGAGAACCCTCCAGGTAATAGTGCGCAGCACGCATATGCGCGCATTGCGACCCGATAATGTAAGAAATAGAATGTATTTTAAAACACTTTTATTTGCTAAACCTAGTCTAAAACAAAGGCTGCAATCTCTAGCAGCCCAAGACAGCGTTTCTGAGCCTAATATTGTTGTTACCATTACCATGAAGCATATTTAGATCAACTATTGCATTCACATAACAGCTGCTTTTTGGTAACCATCTATTTATATCGTTGTAATACTATTTATAAATGATCTCAAACTTCTATAGTTTTAATAATTTCATCTCTTTGGAGGCGAATAGCTTGTATGCTCTGTCACCGTCTAAATATTATGTTGTCAATAAAAATCAGATAAGCCTGTCTACTTTCTCTACACCTGCTATGTACCTAGTGTATAGGGAAGGTATTGTAATGCACCCAAAAATTCGATACCTATATTTCACCGGAAATGGATGTTTTGAGAACCCCTGAATCTAGAAAAAGCATTATATAGAACTTTTTTCGAAAATTTTGATTTTCTCAAAAATGGCTCTCACGATTTTGATTAAAATATTGCACATTAAAAATATTTACTTGCCAAATAAAATGTATATCTTGAATTTTCTGGAAATGGCCTCTGAAGACTACTTTATTCTGGATGAATATTACGGAATTTTTCTTAACAGCTAAACCGTAAGAGATGGACAAAAACTTAGCACATAAAAATGTAGAGCATGTTAAAATAGACAATTTATGTTATATCATATTTTTTCGTGGAGTTGATCGTTTTTTTTTATATATTCTTTGATTTTGGTTTCAGCTTTAAAAAACTTATACTTTTCTCTAACAGGAATTTTTCAACTTGTGTACATACAAAGAAAGGCAGCTCAGTCACATAGCAACCAGCTTTTGACTATCACTTTAACTTATTTCGGTTCTGCTTATAAGGAGGCAAGTAATAAGACTACTTCTGCTAGTATTTTCACGATTAGCATGAAGTAAATAGAAGGATACACTTTTTAACAATCATTTGTTGCAGAGATGTAGAGAAAGTCATGTGAATGGAACACATAAAATTTTTTTAATCTTAAACTGTTAGTCATTTTTGAGAAAATCAAGATTTTCAAAATTGTTTCCATGTAAATGGTATTTTGGGTTGGGGGATTTTCTTGAAAATCCGTGTGTCGCATCCTTGGGCGATATTAAATCTAAATACCAAGTTTAGTATTTAACGTACTGTTTGTTTAGTTATGCTGTCCACATGTATACACACACACAAACACACACACACACACACACACACACACACACTAACCTTTAATAATATATTTACATGAAATGTCGGTATCCATTTTGGTGGAATACATTACCTCCTCTTTTTACTATATAAATAAAGATCTATTGATCTGCTTTCATAGGATTTTCTCTCCCTCCTTTTCTCTCTGCTCAACCCTATTTATCTCTGTTTTTGTATCTTGGCTGATAGAAAGGAACCTTTTGCTCTCCAGACTTCTTAAGGCACAATCTGACATCAAAATGGCAAACAATATGATTTTGGGAACCTTTTGTTGGGTATTGAATCCTTGATGTATAAGTACAGAATTTATTCATATACTTTCACTGTCTGTATTTCTGCTTAGAGGCAGTTAACTTTTCCCCTGTTCAAAATCTTACCCTGAAAACGTTATTACTTTCATTGTAATTTCAACTACCAACATTTACAACTTGATTATTATATGCTAAAATATATTTTTCTATACTCATTGTTAACTATTATTGCATGATATCCAGAAGTTTTGGACGCTTGTAATAAACTTGCTAATATGGTACCTACCTTTAGCTTCAAATGTTTATGAAAAATGATCCTATATTCCTTGAAAAGTCAATAATTTCACAAATTTAAAGAATTTTTCAAAACCTATGCAATTGTTTAATACTATTGACTTGTATTATGAATATGCAGGTGGTCAATGACCTAGTTCAAATTTAAATTTTATAAAATATAACCAAAAACTACACAAATTTGAAAAACTGAGCATTCATATTTTGAAAAAAAATATGAATCAAAGTGTTTTATAATTTGTCATGTGGTGCATAGAGTAATTTTTAACTTTCTTCAAATTTCATCAGGCTCTGGTAATAGGATAGAAGTTCGTTTTAGTACCAGTGGGTGTCCTTAATTTCACAGTTTTCACTAGAAAACTAGCATTTCCAGATGAAAAATAGGCTTGACACTTTGGATGTTTTATGTTTTTAGTAATAAAAAATGACAGAAATATATAGAAACAGAGGGAGATATTGAAAGGGGAGTGAGAGGTAGAGAGTGGAATATGGGGCTAAAACTTTGAATTTCTTATGATTTTTACTAATTAAGAAATGACTGAAAGTTATAGAAACAGAGGAAGAGAGACTGAAAGTGGACTTAAAGTGAAAAAAGAGTCTAGCACTTTGAAGTTATTATGATTTTTATTAATAATGAAAGTGACAGAAAAACATAGAAAGATGTAGAAACAGAGAGAGAAGTGGTAAAATGAGGGTGAAAGAGAAATAAAAATTTGCCTAAAATGTTGTTTTTTATGATTATTTATTAATAATAAACATTGAATTTCTTATGATTTTGTATTAATAATAAAAATAACGGCAATACATAGAAACTGGGTGAAATAAAGTGAATAGAAAGCTCTGTGAAAGAGGTACATCAGGTTTTTTAGAAGAGAGGGTACATTCTCTTTTTTCTTTTACTGTGCTATGGTAGCTGTCTTAACCAAAACATAAATATGTCATATGTTTCAAGTATTAATAATTAATTTTTCCTCCAATGAAGCATTGGTTAGAAATTCGATGATGCGAGAAATTGTTAGTACACAATAGTGCCAAAGGTTTAGTTTTTCATGGAAAGCAGTTCAGAGGCAGATCTGCACCCAGTGACGTGGTTCACAGGGAAGTAACGTGTCGTAAAGGACGTTTTTGTTCCCACTAATGAAAGGCTGGGGCACATATGAATGACAAATGGGGCATAAGGTGGAATTCTTTACTTTGTGGTTTCTCTGAGGACCGACGGGCTTCGCCCTTTATTTTGTAAGGGATGCTGGTAATTTACCTTCGTAATTACCGTCAGCACCACTCGTAGGTGATAAAGGGACGACCCTTCTATCTGAGCTCATCACGGCAAGAAGGAGAATATGTGGGAGGTGCAGGAAATTCTTGCGAGTGGCCAGAGAAATTTAATAATGCTATTTAGGCGAGAGGAACAGCGCGGGCAAGGGATGCTCCACAGGGGTGAGAAAACTTTATATCAAGTTAAAACACGTGTTGTGTTAACAACACTGCAACATTAAAACCTCTTGCTTATATTTACGAGGGACATCCAGACGACTTGACAGAACTAAACAAAAACTTACATAAGTAATACCACAAATATTTGTATCCTGTCGATAATTAAACAATAACTTATCATAAGTAATACTACGAGGGTCTTCATACTGTCGGTAATTCACGACCGGAGCGAAGCGACAGGAGTCCATTGTCCTAAGAGATGAAAACACGAGTTATATTTGGTAAGACAATTCAGACTATAAATAAATTATAAAATATATGAAAGGGTATTTTATCAGATTGTGATAATAATGTTTATATTAGTTCTCAAATGTTAGATGAAGCATTCGATCATGTTTATTACCTTCTCTATACGTACTATGTACATAGTGTATAGAGAAGGTATTGTAATGCACCCTAAAATTCGATACGAGATTTCACCGAAAATACATGTTTTAGGTCCCCCTGAATCCAAAAAACAAACATTTTAGAAAAATGTCCGTATGTGTGTCTGTCTTCGTGTATTGTGTGTGTCTGTGGGTTACATAGCTCAAAAACGAAAAGACCATAAATATTGGTATTTAAGTTTGGTATCTTCCAAGGATGCGACACAAAGATTTTCAAGAAAGTTCCCCCACCCTTTACATGGAATTTTTCGAAAATGTTGATTTTGTATAAATAATGGCTCTAATGATTTTGATTAAAATATCGTATATTAAATATATTTACCAGAGAAATAAAATGTATATCTTGAATTTCCTGGGAATAGCCTTTGAAGAGTATCACTTTGGATGAATTTTACTGTATTTTGCATAACTACTAAACTATAAGAGACAAAAACTTACCACACAAAAATGTAGACCACATTAAAACATACAGTTTATGTTATATCTTTTTTTTCGTGGGGTTGATCGTTTTTAAGATATTCCTTGTTTCTGGTTTCAGATTTAAAACACTTATACTTTTCTCATACAGGAATTTGTCAAATCCTGTCCATACAAACCAAGGAACTTGAGTCACATAGCAACCAGGTTTCGACTGTCATTTTAACCTATGACACTTCCTTATTTCGCTTCTACTTAAAGCAAGTAAGTAATAAGACTATTTCTGATAATTTTTTCTCGATTAGCATGAAGTAAATAGAGGCATAAGCTTTATAACAATAAATTATTGCAGAGATGTAGAGAAAGTCATGTACGAATATCGATAGTAACAATAGAAATAGGGAACAATTATTTTAATAACTAATACATGAAATGAAAAAAAAAACGTTATTTTATTTAAGGTTATTGCACTCAACTCATACATAAGAAATACAAATAATTATTATTTTCACTCCTTTTTTAGATTAAATACATTATGAACCGGATAAAATGTTAAATAAACATTGCAACAGAATTAATTTGAAAGTAAAATTGTGGAACTGACAGTTATTAAAAGGGAATGTTGACTGCCTGGATAATCACCGTTTTACCAATAACCAAGATAGAACATTAAACATACGAACGTCAGTGCGACAAGATTTCAAAGAAATGAACATCAGCTGCGATAAGATTTTTCGACAATACTGATCCAGTAGGATGAAAGCGATTTGTTGAAATTGCCTAATCTCGACCATTCTGTTGGCGCTGAGTTGTCAACAGAAAACTATATTTACAAAGTTACAATATCTCACTATATTTTTCAACATAATCGCCATTGCTATCAAATAGTAAAAATGTAAATGGCGTGTTATTTATTGACGCTTTTTAACTGCTGTGGTTCTCATCGTCCCTTTCAATACTGGGCGAGAAAGACCGCTTAATTTTGCTCAAAGGCCTCTCTATCAGGTTTGAGGTTCTTTTACGTGCCGTAAATCTTGACACGGACCAACGGTACCAGTTTTTCAATGTTACACTCTTCCACCGCTAAAGATATGAGCCTAGATGTCCTTATCACTTTGAGGTCTTCATCGTTTTGGAAATCTTTTCATCCAAAAATTCACGTGCGGTGTCCAAAGTTAAACACCAATTTTTTCTTAATTCTATTAAACACACCTTTCTACTTCTGCTAAACGGTTGATGAACTTCCACTCTGATCTTTATTATACACACTGGTTTTTGCTTGATTACTCGTAAATTATGTGCCATTTCCTCACTGAAGCTTTATTAATTTCATTATCACCATACGCTTGGGTTATGGCCTATAAACTTCGATTGGCCGAGCATTTTGTGCATTTAAAAAAAAAACGAATAGGATATTTGGCGGCAAGAAAGCATAAAAACGGCATTGAAAAACTAGTACTACATGACAATATGTCTTTTTTTGTTGTTGTAATTTTAACCTCCTTTAGCCTGGTTTGTCATATCGGACGATGAATGAAACTGGTGAAATGATACTCAAACGATCCCGAGGTCCATGCACCTTAAAGTTATTCGACATTCGTCTTCTCCGGATAAGAGTGAATGGAGATTACGTTGAAAAATAGAATAAAATACTGTAAATTTATAAATAAAGTTTTGTGTTGATATCTATCGATGTCATTTGGTTATACCAAATTGTTTGTCACTTTATGGATGAGCCTCGTATAATTACTGGACTTGAGCAGCATTTTCGCTATTGAAAGAATTTCATTCTGTTTTATCCACTGCTGCCAGACAAAAAAAATCTGACGTGTTTCATTCATATAATTTTCTCTAGCTCTTCCGCATACACTATTTTTACAAAATATTATTATTATTTTGTCTACATCACGCTAATTGAGATAAACATTAGCAGAATTGCTAATATTACACTAGATATGGTAAAATATTTTATATAGTAATATAGTATGTATATAAAGCATAACAGAAGCCATTATGAAGTGCATGAAGCATATATGGATAATAGTATGAGGAAAAACTTAAATGCATTGGGAAGCCGATATTTAGAAGAACAAAATGAAAATTATTAATGGCTTTGTTATTCACACTCCTAAATACAGTTTTATTTAACGTTCTTTAAGAAATGAACTTATTAACCTTTAAATTTTAGGCTATGTTATGCGAAAATGTTGCAGATGATGTAAAAGAAGCTTAAAGTAAATGTATTTATAAATATGAAATAGAATGACACAACTAACATTCTAAACAAACAATATACGAACCTTTATTACAGTTAATGTTGCTAACTGTTGGATATGCCTTTTACTTTCTCTATACGTACTATGTACATAGTGTATAGAGAAGGTATTGCACTCTACCAAAAAATTCGATACCGAGATTTCACCGGAAATATGTTTTAGGGTCCCCTGTATCCAAAAAAGGTATTTTCAGAAAAACGTCCTTGTGTGTGTGTGTGTGTGTGTGTGTGCCCGATGTGACACGAAAATTTTGAGAAAAATACTCCCAATCCAAACTACCCTTTACATGGAACTTTTTTCGAACATTTTGATTTTCTAAAAAATTGCTATATTAAAATATCGTATATTAAAGATATTTACCTGACAAATAAAATGTATATTTGGAACTTTCTGGGAATAGCCTCTGAAGATTACTTTATTCTGAATGAATTTTACGGAATGTTGCATAAGTACTAAACCGTAAGAGAGAGGCAAAAACTTACCACACAAAAATGTAGAGCATATTAAAACACACAATTTATTTTGTATACATTTGTTTCGTGGAGTTGATTGTTTTTGTGATATTCCTTGTGTTTGGTTTAAGCTATAAAAACTTATATTTTTCTCATACAGGACTTTGTGAACTCGTGTCCATACAAACAAAGGAACTTCAGTCATATAGCAACCAGCTTTAACCTATGGTACTCCCTTATTTCGCTTCTACTTACAAGGAAGCAAGAAATAAGGCTATTTCTGCTAATTTTTTCTCGATTAGCAGGAAGTAAATAGAAGCATAAACGTTTTAAAAATAATTTGTTGCAGAGATAAAGAGAAAGTCATGAAAATGGAACACATGAGATTTTTAAAAGAGTAATAAAATATGTAATAAAAGGTTTGACGTAGTATAATATACTCGATGGTTTTAATGAGATCACAATATGTGATCCAAGATTTTATAACATTCTGTGACACAGAAACGTGATGGTGTAACATAAGCATAATTACTTGATTCCTTGTAAGTAGAAGAGAAACAAAGGAATACATTACACTAAAGCGATAGTAAAATCCTTTAAAAGCTTGCCCTGTGTTAAACAATTGAAGTAGACTTTGCGTAGTCCCTTTCGACTGAAGTTAGGTAGTTTAAAATTGAAACAAATAAAAAGGAATATCTCGAAAACCGTCCCCATACAAGAAGTAAGTAATGATACAAATTCATTTCTTTAAAGAGCTGTACATTTGATGCACCGTAAGCTTTGTTTATCTTTTGCGGTTTAATCCTTATGGAAAACTTTGAAAAAACTAATTCAGAATAAAGAGATTTTCAGAGGCTATTCCCATAAAATTCAAAATATTTTTGTTTGTGATGTATATACCTTTAATATACGACATTTTAACCAAAATCATTAGATCAATTTTTGGGAAAAAAATGATGTGATCCATTCACATGACTTTCTCTACATCTCTGCAACAAATTATTGTTAAAAAGCTAATGCTTCTATTTACTTTATGTCAATCGAGAAAAGAATTAACAGAAATAGTCTTATTACTTGCATCCTCCTAAGTAGAAGTGAAATAAGGGAGTACCATAGGTTAAAGTAATGGTCAAAAGCTGGTTGCTATGTGACTGAAGTTCCTTTGTTTGTACAGACAGGAGTGGCCTATTTCTGTATGAGAAAAGTATACTTTTTTCAAAGCGGAAATTAATAACAAGGAATATCTTAAGAACTATAAACTCCACAAAAATTATATATAAAGTATATTGTGAGTTTTAATGTACTCTACGTTGTTTGTAGAGTAAGTTTTTGACCATCTCTTATAGTTTAACAGTTACGCAAAATTCGGCAAAATTCATCCAGAATAAAAAGATCTTCAGAAGCTATTTCCAGAAAAGTCAACATATTTATTTTATTCGGGGTGCAAATAGCTTTAATATAGGTGATTTTAATCAAAATCGTTAGCCATTTATAAGACAATAAAAATGTTCGAAAAATTGTCCACGTAATAGGGTAGTATGTAGTGGGGGGTTTTCTTGAAAATCTTCGTGTCACATCCTTGGAAAATACTATACCTAAATACCAAATTAGGTATTTAGCGGTCTTTTCATTTTTGAGCTATGTTGTCGAAAGGCCCACACACACACACACACACACGGACCTTACTCTAAAAATGCTTTTTTTTTTTTTTTTTTATTCAGGGGATCCTATAACATGTATTTCCGGCGAAATCTCTGTATCGAATTTTTGGGTGGAATACAATACCTCCTCTATACACTATTTACATAGTACGTGTAGAGAAAGTAAAAAATAAAACATTTTTCCAAATAAAGAGTAGTGCGTAGTATTCTTTTATTATCCTACTACCTAGAAGAGTGTATGTAGTACAGCCGTTTTTGCTAATCTCTATTTGCACGAAACAGAAATAACAAGCTTTTGTAATAATAATTTGTAGCACAATAGGTATAAAAATCTGATGTGTTCCATTCACATGACTTTCTCTACATCTCTGCTACTAATTGTTAAAAAGCTTGTGCTTCTATTTACTTCATGCTAATCGAGAAAAATTAGCAGAAATAGTCTTATTACTTGCTTCCTTGAAAGTAGAAGCGAAATAAGGGAGTACCATAGTTAAAAGCTGGTAGCTATGTGACTGAAGTTCCTTTGTTTGTATGGACACGAGTTCACAAAGTCCTGTATGAGAAAAGTATGTTTTTATAGCTGAAACCAAAAACAAGGAATATCTCAAAAACTATCAACTCCACGAAAAAAATGTATATAACATAAATTGTGTGTTTTAAAGTGCTCCACATTTGTTGTGTGGTAAGTTTTTGTCCATCTCTTACGGTTTAGCAGTTATGCAAAATTCCATAAAATTGAACCAGAATAAAGTAATCTTCAGAGGCTATTCCCAGGAAATTCAAAATATACATTTTATTTGTAAGGTAAATATGTTTAATATACGATATTTCAATCAAAATCGTTAGAGCCATTTTTTAGAAAATCAAAATTTTTGAAAAAAGTTCCATGTAAAGGGTAGTTTAGGGTGGGGGGATTTTTCTCAAAATATTTGTGTCGCATCCCTGGAAGATACTAAACTTAAATACCAAGTTTGGTATTTTTATGACTTTTCGTTTTTGAGTTATCGTGTTCAAATACACACGGACACCCGGACACACGGACACACACACATGGACCTTTTTCTGAAAATACCTTTTTTGGATACAGGGGACCCTAAAACATATATTTCCGGTAAAATCTCGGTATCGAACGTTTTGGTTGAGTGCAATACGTTCTCTATACACTGTGTACATAGTGCGTATAGAGAAAGTAAAAATCGTGTAAATAGAAGATTTTATTTCTCTAGCCCGTATATACAACGCATATAGTGAATAGGGAAGGTACGGTGTTCTATACTGACATTGACTTCAATGTTTGTTCTGGGTTCCCTCCTATATGTTAAAAACAATATCAACCTTTTCTGAATATGTTCTTCCGCCCATAATTATCCCACTCGAAAATGCTCTGATATTTATATTAACAAATATATATGTAGTAAAAGTCTTAACAGTTTCTCATGTATGTCAGTTAAAAATTTTAACTCTTTACCTCAGAATATCAAGAACCTCCTTTGTTAAACTCTAAGAGGAGGATCAAAACAACCTTGAAGGCAAATCCTCTTTATAGCATTTCAGAAATTTATCACCTGAAATGGGATTAATCATGTCTATTTTTACTTTCTCTAGCTCCATATGTACAATGTATATAGGGATAGAGAAGAATACATGTTTCAGGACCCCCTGTATAAAAAAAAAAAGCATTTTCAGAAAAAACGTCCGTGTGTGTGTGTGTGTGTGTGTGTGTGTGTGTCCGTGTGTCCATGTGTCTGTGAAAACGATAACTCAAAAACGAAAAGTAGCTAAAATACCAAACTTAGTATTTAAGCTTAGTATCTTTCAGGGATGCAACACGAAGATTTTGAGAAAATTCCCCCATCCCAAATTACCCTTTACATGGAACTTTTTTCGAAAATTTTGATTAGAATATGTTATATTAGAGATATTTACCTAAGAAATAAAATGTATATCTTGAATTTTTTGGGAATAGCTTCTGAAGACCTGTTTATTCTGGATGAATTTTGCTTAATTTGGCATAACTCGTAAACCGTAAGAAATAAACAAAACCTTACTGTACAAAAAATTTAGGGCTTGTTAAAATACACAAATTATGTCATATACATTTTTCTCGTGGAGCTTACCGTTTTCGAAGTATTCATTGTTATTAGTTTCAGTTGTGAAGTATTTATACTTTTCTCAGACGGGAGTGTCCGTTTTTCTTTTGTTCTACTCCTGGCCAAAAAAAGAAGGGATTTTTAATAATCGCAGAACGACAGCTTTTAAAACATTTAGCTATCGATTTAGCCTAGTGTATTCCCTATTTTCTTCCTACTTGTAAGGAACTAAGTAATAAGAACATTGTGCTGAATACCTCGATTAACAAGGTGCAGAAAGAAGAATAATCTTATGTAAGAAGTTTGTAGAACGGCTAGAGAAAGTCATGGTAGTATAACACATCAGATTTTTAAATGTATTCTTGTAATATTATTGTATGTGAATGTTTATTTAATTTTTACTCTCTCATGACGCAGCCTATGTATGTTTTATATTTAATGACTGAAAATAAACTATCTATCTTTCTAAAAGTTTGATAACGGGATTTCACCAGAAATATATATTTTGAGATCCCCGGAGTCCGAAAAAAGACTTTTAGGAAAAGGTCCGTGTGTGTGCGTGTAGCTCAAAAACGAAAATACGTTGAATATTAAATTTGGTATTTAAGATAGGTATTTTCCATAGATGCGACACAAACGTTCTGAAGAAAATCCCAACTACCACCCTTCATATTAAAAACTTTCGAAAATTTTGATATTCTCAAAAATAGTTCGAACGATTATAATTAACATTCCTTGTGTATAAGACAAACGAAACATATATCTTGAATTTTCTGGGAACAGCCTCTGAAGACCTCTTCATGGTGGATGACTTTTATATAATGGAAAACCGTAAGAGAGATACACAAATTTCTACATAAAAGTGTAGATCCCATTAAAACACACAATTTATGTTATAAAGGTACTTTTTTGTAGAGTTAATGGTTTTCTGGATATTCCGGATTATTTGTTTCAATTTTAAACCACTTAAACTTTTCTGAAACCCGAAGAAATCCCTTTGCCCGTTTGTCGTTTGTTTGCTTCCGGCGAGCAAAGAGTTTGGAATTTCAATTGTTTCACATAGCGACCGGCTTTGAATAAACAAGACTATCGTTTTAGCCAGTGTATTTTACTTATTACTTTCTCTATATACGAACCATGTACATAGTGTATAGGGAAAGTATTACACTTAACCAAAATATTCCATACCGAGATTTCACCGGAAATATATGTTTTAGGGTCCCATTTATCTAAAAAAAAAGTATTTTCAGAAAAAGGTCCGTGTGTGTATCCGTGTGTCCGTGAAAACGATAACTCAAAAAACGAAAAGTCGGTAAAGTACCAAACTTGGTATTTAAATTTAGTATCTTCCAGGGATGCAATACGAAGATTTTGAGAAAAATCCCCCACCCCAAACTACCCTTTACATGGAACATTTTTCGAAAATTTTGAATTTTCTGGGAATAGCCTGTAAAGACTACTTTATTCTGAGTGAATTTTCCGGAATTTTGTATAACTGCTAAACCGTAAGAGATAGACAAAAACTTACCGCACAAAAAATGTAGAGTACATTAAAACACACAGTTTATGTTGTGTACATTTTTTTCTTGGAGTTGATCGGTTTCGAGATATTCCTTGTTTTTGTTTTCAGGGTCGAAAATCTCAACTTTTCTCATACAGGAATTTGTCAACTCGTGTCCATACTAACAAAGGAACTTCAGTCACATAGTAACCAGCTTTTGATTGTCACTTTAACCTATGCTACTCCCTTATTTCCTGTGTACTTACAAGGAAGCAAGTAATAAGACTATTTCTGCTAATTTTTTTTCGATTAGCAGGAAGTAAATAGAAGCATAAGCTTTTTAACAATAATTTTTTGCAGAGTTGTAGAAAAGTCACGTGAATGGAACACATCAGATTTTTTTTCTTCTGTTCACAAGGAATGTATTAATAACTCCAATTATCTTTATGTTTATCTTGATTATTATGCTGTAGATAACAGATTAATGTTTTGAATAAAAGGTTTGTTCGCCGAACACCTAGAGGGCATCATGTCAGTAGAATACATTAGACTTTTTTCCTTCTAATTCAAGGAACTGAGTAATAAGGACAATTTCCGCTAATGTTTATCTCGACTACAATGAAGTATTGATTTAATAGTTTTTTCACACAAGCCGTGTGTAGGGCTGGAGTTTGATAAGTGGAGTCGGACTGATAAATTCAATGCCATAGCAGGGCATTTTTCGGTTTGACTCTACTCTCTACATCTATACTACGAGGTACGTCCAGAAAGTAAGTTCCGTTTGGTAATAAAATTAAATTGTGTACAGATACAGAATAATTATTAATTGCACAAAATTCTACAACTCTTAAAACTACTTTTACACATAACTGCCGAAATTTTGCAGGCATTTGTCATAGCATGGCACAAGTTTTTGTACACCTTCTTCATAGAAGTTTTTCGCCTGTGTCTTCAAAAAGTTGGAAACATTTTCTTTCAGCCCTTCGTCATTGTTGAAGTGTTGACCGCCAAGGAAAGACTTGAGATGTAAGAACAGATGAAAGTCGCTAGGAGCGAGGTCAGGGCTGTACGGAGGCTGGTCAAACATGTCCCAGCCAAATCTCTGTAGGAGGTTTTTCGTCACATTGCAGTGTGTAGTCGTGCGTTGTCGTGAAGAAAAACACCACCTTTTGACAGCAAATTTGCCGATAAATTTCAATTGGTTTCACTTTCCTAGCATTCAGAAAACGAATCACAGACCTGATTTCACAAGCAGCGGGATTTTCAATCAACACCGACATTGTAAACAAGCACAACAAAGCGTATGTGACTGACAGCGATCGCAGCGCTGCAGTGGAGATAATTTGAAACGGAACTTACTTTCTGGACGTACCTCGTAATTGACCAGCATAGTTGGCTATACAATGAATCCTAGAACTTCAAGTACTTACAACATTGTAAGTCGCAATGGGGTTGTCATCTCAACTAATTTGAGAACACCTTGTGGTTTACAGGGAAGCATGCGAGTCAGTTGAGAAATTCAAAGCTATGCCGGTATATTGCAATGGTAGCTCAGTGGTAGAGCAACTGGCTGGATCCTGGGAGATCCTTGGTTCAAATTCCGACTATGTAATTGATTTTTTCAGTCTGACTGTAATGAAGTTCATTGACGAATAAGATTTGTTATTGAGATGTAAAAAAAGTCATGTGACACGTCAGATCTTATCAGCTGTGTTTTATTACTAACTATTGAAAATCTTAAGTTTGCGATTTCTCAAGTGTATACAGTACTAGACTTTGCTTATCTTGAAAGGCCTAAAATTAATAATAATAACACATTCATGGCCCGGCAAGCTCAGTCGGTAAAGCATGACACTATTAATCTCAGGGTTGTGGGTTCGAGCCCCACGTTTGACAAAAATGGCTTTAAAGAAGTTTAGCAATAATTTAAAGAGGATAAATGCTAGTTAATATGAGTGAATATTGTGAAGTAATTAAGGATTTCATAAACTATATTAGTGTATAATATTAATATATATGTTAGCAATGTGTAGCATTAATGTTCAGGCTTCATAATAATGATTTATAAACTAGCTGGCAATTGACATAAGTATTACTATAAATGAATAACACTATGAATAATATGTAGTTTGGCATTTAAAAACACATGTATATTAAATATGTTATTTGTATAAATATTCTTAATTACTTAAGATTATTCTTGTAAGTGAATTTTTTACATTTAACTCTGCCACCGGGCAGTACCCAGTTGCAGAAAAATAAATAAATACATATATACATTACATAACATACATACATACATACACACGTACACACATACATACATACATACATACATACATACATACATACATACATACATACATACATACATACATACATACATGCATACATACATACATACATACATACATACATACATACATACATACATACATACATACATACATACATACATACATACATACATACATACATACACACATACACACATACACACACACGCACAACCACACACACACACTGCGCAATCCAATATTTAATTATTAATGTAGCAATTGATATATATGACTTTCCTGCTTTCTGTATACCAATGTTTCTCGTTAGTAATAACGCAAGACTGGATCCCCTCCAGTTTCTGCTTTACCTAAATGGTCTATCTAATCACATCCGAAGTGGCAGATAATGCAATTTGCTGCCGACACTTGCACTTCCATCAGCACTAACAAGGAACAAGTGCTACGAGCAAATATAATAGAAAGGGCTAGAGTTAAGAGAAACTGCGGAATTATAAACTGGCTATAACTGTATGCTTCTCTTGTTTAAATCTATTTACTTATTTATTAGCCTGACTCGAAAATAAGTTTGCCTAGTGACACAGAATAAAATATATATTTAGGGATTTTTACAACAAAATTTTATAAGAGAGTATTACAGACATTATGATGTGCTACATTCACATAACTTTCTCTAGCTGCTCTACAACCTTCCTACAAAAGATAATTCTTCGTTCTGCACAATGCTAATGGAAATAAATATTAGCAGAATGCTCTTATTACTTAGTTCTTATAAGTAAAAGGTAACTAAGGTAATGTACTAGGCTAAAGCGACAGTCAAATGTTTTAAAAACTAACGTTATGCGATTATCGTTGCAAATTGCTTCTTTGCTTGGCCAGGAGTAGAACAAAAGAAAAACGGACACTTCCTATATGAGAAAAGTTTAAGTGCTTTACAATTGAAATAAATGATAAGGGTTATCTTGGAAACCGTAAAAGACATACATTGAGTGTTTTGACGTGATGTACATTTTTTGTGCAGTGCGTTTTGTCTATATCTTATGGTTTAGCAGTTATGAGAAATTCGGTAAAATTAATCCAGAATAAAGAGGTCTTGAGAGGCTATTCCCAGAAAATTCGAGATATACGTTTCATTTCGGATAAATAGCGTTAATATACGGGATTTTTAATCAAAATAGTTAGAGCCATTTTTAAGAAAATCAATATTTTCGAATCTTTTTAATGTAAAGGGTAGTTTGTGGTGGGGGAATTTGTTTAAAAATCTTTGTGTCGCTTCCTTGGAAGATACTAAACCTAAATACCAAGCTTGGTATTTAACAGTCTTTTCGTTTTGGGACTGTAGAAGTGTGTAGAACAGTTAGAGAAAGTAATGTGAATGTAACACAAGATTTTGTTTATTCCTTATGACCTTTTTCATAGCGTTAAATTTAAACGTTTGTGAAATAAATTGTTAGAAAGTAAATTACAAGAATTTTGAGACTTAATCTCGAAAGTTTGACCGCTGTGATCAAATTTTAAAGAACACTAATAAGGCGTTTTCTGTAACAAGAGCGTGGGTGCATCAAGAGTTCAATACCCCTCTAGTGATCATAAATATCAATAATGTAGGTACTAACTACATGAGTTATAATCTCAGTTGCTACGCAACTTTTTTTCTTTTCTTGCAGAACAAACATAGATCCCAATTTTTGCTTAGTCATTTCGTACGTTCTAACAGCTATATATCTTCGCTCTTGTAGGTTTTGCTAATGCCTTTTCTCTCCTCCTACTTAATTTTTTATGCTCTCATCCAATTTCTTCTCCATCTTCTAGCTCCACAATCCCATCTTTGCTGTATTTTCATCATTATTTTCTCATCCGGTCTCCTAATTTTCCTTATCTTGTTCTGCTTTTTAACTCTTTTCCTTGTTCCCCTTTGGTACTAGTGTTAGTTGCTCTTATAGTGTACGTATATACATATTTTGTTGTTTCTTAATTATATTTCCTCCTTCAACTTTCTTTACATTTATTACTTTCTCTACACATACTGTGTACATAGTGTATAAGGAAGGTATTGTATTCGATTCATAGATCCGTGAACATGTATTTCACCGGAAATACATGTTTTGGGTTCACCTGAATCCAAAAAAAAAAACATTTTTAGAAAAAGGTTCCTGTGTGTGTGTTTGTGTCTTTGGACAGTATATCTCAAAAACGAAAAGTTCGGCATCTTCCAAGTACGCCACACGAAGAATTTTAAGAAAATCCCCCCCATCCCCAACTACCCTTTACAAGGAAAAGTTTTCGAAAATTTTGGTTTTCTCAAAAATAACTCTAACGATTTTGATCAAAATCTCTTATATTTAAGATATTTACATGACAAATAAAATATATATCTTCAATTCTCTAGGAATAGCCTGTGAAGAAATGTTTATTATGGTTGAATTTTGCGGAATTTTTCATACATGGTAAACCTTAGGATATAGACCAAAGCTTGCCTAACAGGTGCGACAGTATTTTAATACGACGCATATCTTATTAGTTTAATCATTAGTTTATAATATTTAACATAAGAAATACATGCTCAGTGGAAAGCATCATCGTGGAGGGTAGAAAATAGATTTTGTATTCGTCAAGGCTACGGGCTTTGTTGAAAACAACAAACACTTTAATGCATTAAGGACATAAGTAACAGCCCTTAAGAGGAAGCTAGGTTCTTTCTCTTTTGAAATTGGAGAAAGGAGATTTCGCATTGTAGAACAAGTTCACGTGGGTGTAAAATAAAAAAATCCCCGATAGTCACGTGATGACGCCACTTTATGCGCTCTTTTTCAGCCAATCAAAAAGGACGGCAAAACTCGGACCTTTTTGTATATAAGTGATGTGCGGATAAGAAGTCTGGACACACACAAGGCTCATAAAGATGACACATCATGTAGGAAATCGCGCACCGTATATTGCAGAAAATCAGTGTTTTACAAATTAGTCTGACGCACAACCATTATCGTGATGTTATACGGACCGAGAAACTCCAGACCACAGTGACTGATGTAAAGTTGTAATAACTCTGTAAAAGTGGAAGTAGCACGTATTGAAAACGACTTCATCAAGTTCATCAGTTATGTCGGGAGTCGCTCGTAGGGTTAGTGCATCAAATGAACAATAATTCACCAATAAAGGAAGTGTACAGTGAATTAAGTGAACTGTCTCTGTTATTTGAGTCTACCAACAGAGTTACATACCCTTGTCATTCTTTGCCCCCTGAGTAAGAGACTAATGATCTACTAGAACAAGCTTAGCCGGTGCAACCAAGGGAATCTGCAAGGTATGTAGAGAAATTCACTAGCATTAACCCGCGACCAACTTCAGGTAGACTCACCTGACAGCGTCATACTGACAACCCAAAAATAATACCCGAACGTTGACGCTACTAAAACAAACTACGACACAGGACATGTAGATCTTGTTAAAATTGGTCGTTTCTGAGGTATTCCTTGCTATGCCCAGTAAGTCTATTGACATGAGGCTGTCACTTATAAGATTATCAGGACTGGATTTGTGTTCGAGACCTTGGGATCAGTATCAGCTGATGGAATGAATATTAAAACAGGAAATTTATGATCTATTTAATGCGATTAATGAAGGAATCAATCTTTGCCATTTCTCATATACACAACGTCTCATACACATTTGTTCTTGATTTCAAATTATAGCTTTATTACAGCATTAAGATTTTCATTTTAGGAAGGGATTATCTTTTCAAGAAAAGGAAATAAAAACTCACTAGCGTATTCTTGTTGTCCTATTTGAAATACTTTTGTTAATATTATCAGGGAAAGGAATTGATTTCTCTAACACATTATTGTTAAGAAGCTTATTCTTCTATTTACTTATTGCTAATCGAGATAAGCATCAACAAAAATGCATTTATTATTGCTTCTTTGTAAGTAGAAGGGAAAAAATGAGATACACTAAGTTAAAGCGATGGGTAAATATTTTAAAGGCTTTTTGCCATGTGTTTGAAATCCGTTTCTGTGCATGGACAGCAGTTTAAAATTCCCATATGAAAAAAAGCTTTAAATATTTTAAAACTGAAATATATATATTTATTTATATGGCAAAAAGTTTGTTTTATTTGGATCTACATTTTGTGTGCAGTAAGTTCTTGTCTTGCGAGTTACCAGTTACGTAGCATTTAGCAAAATTCATCCAGAATAAACAGGTCCGCAGACATTAATCCCAGAAAATTCAATATATACATTTGCAATGTCCTGTAAATATCTTTGATATACGGTATTTTAATCAAAACCATTAATCATTTTTGAGAACATCAAAATTTTCGAATTGGGTTCATAAAGGGTACTAAGGTGGGGATATGTTTGCATAATCTTCGTGTCGCATTCTTGGAAGATACCAAAATTAAATACTAAGTTTGAAATTTAACGATCTCTTCGTATTTGAGCTATGCTGTCCATAGACAGATCCACACACACACGCGCGCGCGCGCGCGCGGACCATTTTCCAAGAATGCTTCTTTTGGTTCAGGGGGACCAAAAACATGTGTTTCCGGTGCGGTATCGAATTTTTGTGTGCATTACAATACTTTCTATATACACTATATACATAGTACGTTTAGACAAAGTAAAAATTCGGTACGCTTATCCGAAGTACTTTTGTTTCCGACTATGAAGAGGAAAACGCATTGCAGTCGTCTATTTTTCATTCCAAGCTTCATAGAAACCTTTGTTACGTTGCTTCAAGAAAGTAAACGGAAGCTACCTTGCAAACGAAATGATTTTGATATCCCTGAATGCAGGAGGTGAAGGTAATGTCACAGTAAAAGGAATGGTTAATAAGAGAAAAGGCTTGGAGGAAAATGGGAAGACAAGGGGAAAGTTGGAAAGTTTGCGCTAATGAGGCCCCTTAACGTGCTTACCTTTATGCCAAACCATGAAAACAAGTCTCCATGTGCGTGCACGGGAATTTCGCTCCAGGATATTAACTACACGCAACAGGCGACTTTGTATCTAAAAGCGCTGTGACCAACGAGGGTAGACGTCAAGACTTTCAGAGAGGCGCAGAATCTAATAAACCTGCATTCTTCCCACAAATATCAGCTCATTCTTGTTTTCTGAAGTGATAAAACCCGACATATACATAAGAGTAACTTAATAATAAAACATAACAAGAAGTGAATGAAACATAACAAATTAAATGAATAACAAATAAAAATAACGCAAATAAAAAGAGTAAATTTAAGGAAATAAATAAAGTAATAAATAGAATGCAATCACAAATAAAAAAAGAGTCAAAATTACTTAGATAAAGCTATGCTAAAAGGGAAATGGAATTAAAAAAATCTGATGTGTATCATTCACATGGCTTTCTCTATATCCCTGCAACAAATTATTCTTAAAAATCTTATACTTCTATTTACTTCATGCTAATTAGTAAAACATTAGCAGAAATAGCCATATTACTTGCTTCCTTGTAAGTAGAGTTGAAATAAGGGAGTACCATAGGTTAAAGTGATAATCAAAAGCTGGTTGCTATGTCACTGAAGTTCCTTTGTTTGTATGGACATTAGTTGACAAATTCCTGTATGAAAAATGTATAAGTTTTTCATAGCAGAAACCAAAAACAAGGTATGTCTCAAAAACGACGAACTCCACGAAAAAATGTATATAGCATAAATTGTGTGATTTAACGTGCTCTACATTCTCTTACGGTTTAGCAGTTATTCAAAATTCAGTGAATTGCATCCAGAATAAACTACTCTTCAGAGGCTATTCCAGAAAATTCAAGATATACATTTTATTTGTCACGTAAATATCTTTAATATACTCAATTTTAATCTAAATCGTTAGAGCCATTTTTGAGAAAATCAAAATTTTCGAAAAAAGTTCCATGTAAAGCGTAGTTGGGGATGGGGGGTTATTTCTCAAAATCTTCGTGTCGCATCCCTGAAAAATACTAAACTTAAATACTAAGTTTGGTATTTTACCTATTTTTCGTTTTTGAGTTAGCATGTTCACAGACACACGGACACACACACACATACACACGAACCTTTTTCCGAAAATATTTTTTTAGATAAAGGGGACCCCTAAAACATATATTTCCGGTGAAATCTCGGTATCGAAGTTTTTGGTGGAGTGCAATACCTTCTCTATACACTGTGTACATAGTGCGCATAGATAAAGTAATAAAATCGCTTCGAAATACGAAACATTATGAGTCGATCAAGGGAAAGCAAGATGAGTTATTAAGAACAAAAAAAAAAAAAAAAAAAAAAATACAACTGGTATTTAAAACCTAGCAACTACAAGTTGCAGATGAAGGGAAAAACCCAAATGAAATTCATGCTGCACCAAACTTAGAATGGGTAATCGGTCGTGTTAAGATGTTAGTAGCTATAAGAACATAGTGGGTTGTCTAATATTGTGAGGCCCAATGAAAACGCCACAAAATGCAACATATCCTCAGCCAATAAAATCGGTGAAAATAACCAAAATAGAGAAGGTCTAGGCAGGTGCTATAAAATGTCTAGCTGATGGAGATTCGAAAAAGACGGTGTTCACATCGGTCCAGGTCTCCCAGCGGGCAGAAAATCCCCACGTCGTTACTGTGAATCGAGCCCAGGTCTCCTGCTTGGCAAGCAGCAATGTTACTACCGCACTAAAAAGACGACCTTTAAGCCTAGTGTATTCCCTATTTCCGTCCTTTCTGATTATGCTTACTTCGATTAGCATGAAATATAAAGAAGCAGAAGTTTTTGACTATATTGCTATATAGATGTAGAGAAAATCATATTTTTGTTTAACCTGGTTGATCATATCGGACGGTGAATAAAATCAGTGAAATGATGCTGAAATGATTTCGGGGTTCATGGAGCACAAATTTACTCCATATTTAATCTTCTCAGGATAAGGGAAAACCTTAAAAAAAAAAAAAAAAAGCCTTATTCAGGTTACTCACCATAAGCGAGGTTCAAACTCGCGATCTCTTGAATGTAAGGCAGTCACCATACTCCCACATTACCGAGGTGGAATTTAACAATTTTTCATGGTATGCTAATTTTGTTGTACGTTTATCCCGTATTGTTAGCACCTTTCCTTTTCGCATGTCGGCAACTAGAGACTTAACTAGCCTTTCACTATTTTCAAATATATGGATTGTTTACCATGGATTACTAGAAAACGTATTCAAAATTTATTGTGGCGGTAAGCCGCTAATACTATCTAGAGAAGAAACTGAATATACGAGGGCCGTTTTTATTTCAACCTCCGATAGGCTATAAATAAAAGACAAGTTCATAGAAAACAATTATTTTATTACTAAAAGTATTTTACACTTTGGTTACTTTTCAAAATAATCACCGAAACGATTAAGTCATTCATCGTACCTGTACATAAACTTTGCAATACCTGCTTCCAAAAATGTTGCCGTCAATGATTTCTAATGATCATTAACGTTGTTCTGAAGATCTTCCTACTTTACGTTTGCGGAGAGCCATTCAAAACAAACGAAGAAGAATGCTGACTTCAGGAATTGTGTTGATCATGACAACGCTCGTCCACACACCGCTGGCACAACCCATCGGCTCCTTGAACAATTTCAATGAGACATTTTCGATCTCCGCCGTAGAGTGCTGACCTGGCTCCTAGCGACTTTCACCTTTTCCCTGAACTGAAGACGTGGCTAGGCGGGCAGATCTTTCAAACCAAGGTCAATGCTCGTTTGAAATCATTGGCGGCAACATTTTTTGAAGTGGGTATTGCCAAGCTTGTGCACAGGTACGATAAATATCTCAATCTTTTCGGCGATTACGTTGAATAGTAACCATAAGTGTACAAAGCTTTTAGTAATAAAATAATTGTTTTCTATGAACTTTTCTTTTGTTTATAGCCCATCGGAAGTTGAAGAAAAACGGCCCTCGTATTCCCAGTTTAGCACATCGTGCTCTATGCCAGAAATGCAACAGTTTTCAGGTATTATGGTCATTATCTGCCCGAATATCCACTTTTCTGCTGAATGCGTTATTTCACCTGGTTATCGTTGGTAACGCGCAGAGGCACGTTAACCGAGAACGCGGCTAGTGCTATTTGGACCGTGATGAAGCCGACCACGGAGGCAGATCGATTGCACCTGACGGTTATATGCCAAATCCACGAATGTCACGTGCACCTCCAGAGACAAGTGTGCCATGAAGAAATTAAGGGCTTCCTCCCCCCTGGGCAAGCAAGTGGTTTACAGGATTTGGAAATTCTATTAAGAGCGTCCGTTTGAACATGCCCTCAACGAAAGCTGTTTCTGACAAGCGGACACGCTACGATCAACAACCATTATTCGCGGGAAGAGAGAAAAAAACCCTTGGGCAGGTAAATGGAAAGGCCTGACAAGTGCTAGGGAGGGGCGAATTTCCTGGCTGCTCTCCAGTTAAAAACACAATCTCATTACAGTAAACATTACAGCACATTTCTATTTTACCAAAAATATTTTTCCTGTGGCACTTCAACAACTTTTCCGCCAAAAAAAAATAAAGCTTAGGATTTGTTTCTTATTTTAGTTTCTCTATATTCACCATGTGCAATGTACAGTGAAGGCATTGCATTCCACCTAAAATTCGGTACCTAGATTTCACCGAAAATGCACGTTTTAGGATCCCCTATATCCAAAAGAAAAGCACTTTTGGAAAAACGTCCGTGCATGTGTGTGTCCATGTGTCCGTGTGACTGTGAACACGATAACTCAAAAACGAAAATCGGTAAAATTCCAAAGTTTGTCATTAACTTTAGTATCTTCCAGGAATGCGACACAAAGATTTTGAGAAAAATACCCCCACTACAAACTACCCTTTACATGGAATTTCTTTCGAAAATTTTGATTTTCTCCAAAATGGTTCTAACGATTTTGATTAAAATTTCGGATATTAAAGATATTTACCTGACAAATAAAATGTATATCTTGAATTTTCTTTGAATAGCCTCTGAAGATTACTTTATTCTGAATGAATTTTACGGAATTTTGCATAACTACTAAACCGAAAAGATGGAAAAAAACTTAAAACACAAAATAAATGTAGAGCATGTTAAAATACACATTGTCGCATCCCTGGAAAATACTAAACTTAAATTCCAAGTTTGATATTTTACCAACTTTTCGTTTTTGAGTTATCGTATTCAAAGACACGTGGACACACGGATACGCGGACACACACGGACCTTTTTCTGAAAATGTTTTTTTTATATAAGGGACCCTAAAACATATATTTCTAGTGAAATCTCGATATCGAATTTTTGGGTAGAGTGCAATACCTTCTCTATACACTATATATATATAGTATATATAGGGAAAGTAAAAATCAAAAATTGGTTAAATAGCAACCTCGCATATAAGTTTATATCCTCCAAGGATGCAATATGCTTTTTATGGGAAATGTTTCGAAAATTTGTTTTTCTGAAAAATGCCTGTACATTTTTTTAATAAAATACAATATATTTAAGGCATTTTCATGATGAACAAAACATATAAGTATCTTGAATCATTTTCTGAGAATAGCCTCTAAATAACTCTTAATTCTGGTTGACTTTACTATAAAATGTGCATAAAGTGTTATTTCACAAAGTTTTAGATCTCGTTAAAACACTCAATTTATGTCATACATACTTTTTGTGAAGTTAACCATTTCCAAGGTATTCTTTATTATTGGTTTCAGTTTTAAAATGCTTAACAGAAAGTCCTCATCCGTTTCGTATTTCTTCTGTTTAATTCCTCACAATGAAAAATAATCGAATTTTAAATTTCAATCGCAAAGCGACGCCTTTTAAAAGATTTTAAGGTTTTTTGTAGTGTTTAACGCCCACTTTTAATATATAGACAACGTAGGGGATGGTACTGGTGATATATGGAACAAAGTTGGAGCACTCGATGGCGGGGGAAACCGGAGAATCTTGGAGAAAACCCGCCACAGTGCCGCTTTGTCCACCACGAAGTCCGCATACGGTCGCCTGGGAGCGAACTCTGGCCGCCTTAGTGAGAGTCAAGTTGTATAACCACTCGGCCAAGGCACGGCCAGTTTTGTCCCCTAATTCCCTTTATACGTACAGGAAACTAAACATTAATCTCACTTATGGTAATATTTGTCTCGATTAGCACAGGTAAATAGAAGAATATTCTTTTGTAACAATAAATTATTTGCAGATCAGATAGGGAAAGTCATGTGAATGAAACACATCGGAATTTACTGTATCTGCATATTTTATTAGAAATAAATATTGAAATAAAGCTTATAGAAAGAACCAGTATAATATATTTTACATTATTCTACAACGAATCAAGGAGTTTGCTAAGTATTAAGGACATTTATGCTAATATTTGTTTCGATTAGCACGAAGTAGATAGTAGAATATTGTTTTGTAACAATAGTTTATTTTCAGAGCAGGTAGAGAAAGCCATATGAATGGAACTCATCAGAATTTACTGTATAGTATGTGTATGTATGTTCTAAATTAATTTATTAGTAACAAAAATTGAAACAAGGCTGATAGAAGACATCATTATAATATTTCTGTGCATTATTCTACAACGAATCTAGGATTTTGCTAAGTATTAAGACCATTTATGCTAATGTTTGCCTCGATCTGCATTCACAAAAGAGTATTACTTTGTAACAATAGTTTGTTTGCAGAGCAGGTAGAGAAAGCCTTATGAATGGAACTCATCAGAATTTACAGAATGTGCATGTTCTAAATTATTTTAGTAGAAATAAATATTGAAATAAAGCTTATAGAAAGGATCATTGTAATATGTTTCTGCATTATTATACAACGGATCAAGAAGTTTGCTAAGTATTAAGCTAATATTTTCCTCGATTAGCATGAAGTAGATAGAAGAATATTATTTTGTAACAATAGTTTGTTTGCAGAGCAGATGGAGAAAATCATATGAATGGAACACTTTGGAATTTACTGTATGTGTATGTTCTAAATTATTTTAGTAGAAGTACATATTGATATGAGGCTTATATTATAATATTTTTGTGTATTATTCAACAAGGAGTCAAGGATTTTGCTCAGAGAATGAATGCAATTTAATCCTTTCCTTTTAATTTGTTTTTTTACCTCGCTGAAAGCCAAAGCCGTGCGTGGAGGTAGGGATAATGAAAATAAATCCTAATTCTACGCATCGGCAGCCATTGAGCTTGACGTTGACGAACTTGACGTAAATCCCCGCCGAAAGCGTATAATAGCTTCACCATGGAGGTTGGCGGCCTCCTTGTGATATTGGCTTCTTTGCTGCGTTACGTGGAAAAGAAGCAATTTTACGCTTCTATGGAGCTTCTCTAACCTTTACCTTTTAGGTGCCCTCTTGCTTCGATGACGTCAACGCCATAGTCTGCTTCTGACTAAAAGTTAAGCGCCTCGAAATTTCCAGCTTCTGGATCGAAGACCAGATTTGTGATTTTAATAATGTGATTAGATTTTGTCACATTTACAACATGCTAAAGAAGTTCCATGTAATGAAGTCACTAGAAGTTTATTGTAATATAGGCATAAAAATTAAAAGTGTGTTAAATTTACAACATGCTATAGAATTTCCATGTAATGAGGTCATCAGAATTTTAATGTAATAATGGTCCATACCTGTGCATAAAACTAAAACTGTGCTTAATTTACATGCTATAGAATTTCTATATAATGCGATCATTAGAAGTTTAAGGTAACATCGGCCTATACTGTGCATAAAAACGAAGACTGTTTAATTTACAACATGCTGTAGAAGTTCCATGTAATGGAGTCACAAGAACTTTAATCTAATATAGGAGAACACGTGTGCATAAAAATAAGAATGTGTTTAATTTATAGTGTCCTGTAGAAGTTCCATGTAAGAGAGTCACAAGAACCTAAATCTAATATAGGACTATACGTGTGCATAAAAACTAGGACTGTGTTTAACACTAAAACTGCGGCGAATCTTATAATACCTCATTTGACCCCAGCAATAGAATACATACGCAGATGCTCTACACAACATCTGAATCACTTTAATCTAATTTAGATCAATATTTGTAACAAAATTAGCGGTATTTGGTATTTTTCTTTAACGACTGAGGAATTATGGTTCTAAATTTAAGCACTTTGCAGAAGCTTACCTCTGGTTTTATTCTGTGTTTCTTTATCTTACACTTCGCATATGTGATGTTTGCTTTCCTTGCACATTTTCCACACACAGCATTTTGACACATATCACAAAGCATTGCCAGTCTTGTTTCCTTTGCATAGACTGATCTGATATTTCCTCCGCGTTTTGGTTAGTGTTTGTCTTGTTGCCTCTTGGTTTTTCGCCCTTCGTTCCTTTTTCTTGCTTAGTTCTTTTACAAGCTGAAGGATGAACTTCTTTCCTTCTACCTTTGTACCCCTTTCTTGTTTTTAATGGCCAACACCTTGATAACAGCAATGTCTAATATATTATATGTAGAAAATATGCATTGGCCATCTCCTGCATGCTACTTCAGTAGTAGTACATTTAGGTGTCATTTGTATATCTACCCCAAATTTGGTAACATTGTAGAAAGTCACAGTTTCTTGTTTTTCCTTTGTTTCTTTGCTCACTATTACTTCAGCATTTAACGTGCTAAGAACAATCACGTTCCTATTTTTCTCTGCTGGATAAATTGTCAGGGTACAATTTCTGTTGCTAGTCTGTCTGTCTGTATTTATTCTCTGGAATTTGGTACTGCTCGGTGGCAGAGTTAAATATAATAATAATAATAATAATAATAATAATAGCAATCATCATCATCTTCATCTTTGCAGTTAAATTAAGAATAGTAATACAGCTAACATATTATATTTGTATCTTTTTTTAAATACCTAATTACTTATTATTCAGTATAGCAATACTGTGCCAATTACCAGCATGTTTATAAAAAGTAACTATAAAGTCTCAACATTAGTAATAAAGAACAGTTTTTGAGATCCTTGATTATTTCAAAATATTTACTTTAATTAATATCTAACATTTATTCTCTTTAAATTATTCCTGAACTTCTTTAAGATCAGAGGGCATCCCTGCAATTTATTCTATTTTTCAATGACTCTATTAACAAAAGAAAACTTTCCTACGTCGGTTCTGTACCTTCTACCCTTAATTTTATACAAATGATCGTTTCGCCGGGTTTTCTAACCTCCTTTTAACGTCCACCCATACGTTTAAACCAGTATAAGATTTACATAGTGCGACTAACGTATATCTTTTACGCCTAACTTTTAGCAGCTCGCATTTATTCTCTTCGCCTTTCGGAAGCCTCAAATCTTTACCTCTCTTTATGAATTTTACAGCCCTTCTCTGTATCTTTTCTAGGGAATCAGTTTGATTAACCCTGTATGGTTCCCAGCATGTTACTCCATATTCCATAACCTGCCGCACTAACTTGTAAGCAATTTCCCTGAAATTTGCGCGCCCCTTTTTAGTAATCTCATTACGAAGTGCAATGTGTTCCACGCTTTACTAGATTTAGCTCGTCAGGGATGTCACGGCGAGATTTGTTAATTGTTCCTACCAATGGACTTTTCTTTGCTAGCAGCTCTTTGGCAAGTTGAAGAGAGGGGAAGAAATTGTCTGTTGTTACATTTTCTTCTTGATTTATAAATGGCTTCATGAGGCCAGATCAATGTTTTCTTTCAGAATTCGGCTGTTATCCTTACCCAGATAAGGGAAAGCATTGCAAAACGCATCTTGATGCTACGTCAGCAGCAATCCAGAATTTCAGTCCATATTTGTCGGACTTATTTGGCATAAATTGCGTAAACCTATACTGTCGCAACCTGAGTTACGACGGGGGGGGGATATTAAAGTAAAGGAAAAGTCATTTGGGTAATCTATTGACCCATATTTATTTAATTTTAACATCTCAACCAAATAAGCAGAGCTGACATGATGTAGAGAAAGATCTTAACTTCAACGATGAGTGTCGCGTGCAGCTGAGTAGTGCAATTTTTTGATTCAACTGGCGTGGAGTCCCCCAGCACTTCCTCGAGACATAAGGACTCTACTTCGATGATTTGCCTATCAGGCTGCCTATATAGGCCATCACCACCTACAGATATTTCAACCATCATGGTGTCAATATGACCAAATAACGCGAGACAACGCCCAAGGTTTGAATTACCTTGGCCAATCAGAAACTAGATTTCTCAAGAACATCCTGACTAACACATCAGCACAGGGTGTAGCTCAGTGCCCTGCAAATTGTGCACGTAGGCAACAGGAAGCTGATGTCATGGTGAGTCCACTGGCGTTTCGCAGGAAGTGGCAACCCACAATATTCTAGAAATAAGTTACATGCTGCACCCATCCATCGGCCAAGAACGAGAATTTGTATAATTTTGCCAATATGGCAATTAATCCAAATTAAAGAAATATCCTTCCTTATAAAACCCCGAATTAATTTATGTTTCCAAGCACCTCTCAGCAGCTCACGTGACAATAATATGTTTTGGACATACTGGGGTCTCCAGACCGCACAGAATTCCTGATCTTCAAGACAAATATATATTTAGGTAAGGCTTAAAAACCACACTTTTATCTATCAAAAATATCTATAGAAATCTTTGTCACTGTCAAAGTGTTCTGTAGAATTTTAAAACTTTGTTTAAAGAAATTAAATGCAATATGTTGACAAACTGCTCCCATTGTCCCTTAAGATGCTATCCCAGCCCCAATAACCAACCATGTGTCTGTTTTGAAGACGCTTTAAACCTTCAAGGTGAAGTGTCGCAGGTCAGCATTAAAATTAATGAGGTGCCGATGTGTAAGACAAATTGTCTCAGTAAGGCTCACCAATAACCAACCATGTGTCTGTTTTGAAGGACTCTATAAATGTTCGAGATGAATTGTCGCAGGTGGACGTTAAAATTAATGAGGTGCTGATGTTTAAAATACAAATTGTCTCAGTAAGGCTCACCAATAACCAATCATGTGTCTGTTTTGAAGGACTCTATAAATCTTCGAAATGTAATGTCGAAGGTGGACATTAAAATTAATGAGGTGCTGATGTTTAAGGCACAAATTGACTCAGTGGAGCTCACCAATAACCAATCATGTGTCTGTTTTGAAGGACTCTATAAATCTTCGAAATGTAATGTCGCAGGTGGACATTAAAATTAATAAGGTGCTGATGTTTAAGACCCAAATTATCTCCGTGAAGCTCACCGACCATGTGTTTGTTTTGAAAGAGACTACAAACCTTCGAGATGAATTGTTGCAGGTGGACGTTAAAATTAATGCGGTGCTGATGTTTACGGCACAAATTGGCTCAGTGAGGTTCACGGAAATGCCAAGCGCGTTGTAGTTTCCTTATCCCGTTTTTTTCCTCGCCACTTGAATGCTGTCTGGAAGCAGCGGAGAGGAGCATGCGGTTCCCTCACTTGCAAGCATTGATGAGAGCCTCTAATCGCAATCCCCCCGCCCCTCCGTCATTCCTCCCCACAAAGTTTTGTTCGCTGGCACGCCTCACATGTATTGCTAAAAGGTTTCCACTGTTTCTAGCTGCAGCAGACTTTGCCTGCTCCATCAGGGGCAATTACCCGAGTAACTTATCTTTTTCTGCCCCAACAAGTGCCGCTGCGCCTTTCTCCCTGCAATTATGTAGAATTTATTTGTTTTATCGGTGTTCTTCGTAAGGTAAACTTTCATATTTATGAGCTACACTTTTCAATGTTCCAGAGAATAACGGCACAGATAGGTAGGTGGCAAGCTGAAACAAAAGCTGTCTACTTACCTCATTCATGTGCGAGAATTCACAGCTTTCCTTTAATGTCATAGCACTAATAATAATTGGAAAAATGCTTTCGAATATAGTGGTATTACATTCTCTATGTACATCGTGTATAGAAAAAGTATTGTTTTGCACCCAAAACTTTGATACCGAGATTTCAAGAGAAATATATGCTTTTAGACCCCCTGAATCCAAAAAAATGCATTTTTAGACAAATATCCGTGCATGTGTCGTCTGTCAGTCTGTGAATCTGTCTCTCTGGTGTGTATCTGTGTCTGTGGGCAGCATCGCTCAAAACGAAAAGCCCGTTAAATACCAAACTTGATATTTAGTTCAGATCTTCCAAGGATGTAACACAAAGATTTTCAAGAAAATCCCCCACCTATAACTACCCTTTAAATGTTCGAACATTTTTATTTTCTTAAAAATGGCTGAAACAATTTTGATTAAAATGTTGTATATCAAAAATATTTACAAGACAAATAAAATGTATATGTTAAATTTTTAGGAATAACATCTGAAGACATCTATATTGTGGATGAATGTTGCGAAATTTTGTATCACTGATTAACCGTAAGAGATAGACAAAAAATTACTAAATAGAAAATGTAGAGATCGGTAAAACACACAATTTACACTAATTATACCTTTTTCGTGGAGTTTACCATTTTTGAGATATTCCTTGTTATTAGTTTCAACTTTTAAATACTTATACTTTTCTCAAACGGGAATTTGTCAAACAAAGGAACTTCAATCACATAGCAACCAACATAGCAAGTAATAAGACGATTTCTGCTAATTTTTTCTTGATTAGCATGTAGTAAATAGAAAAGTAAGCTTGTTAACAATAATTTGCTGTAGAGATGTAGATAAAGGCATGTGAATTGAACACAGATGTTTTTAATCGCTTTCTCACAGAAACCGTGTCTACAACAGGAGTTAGATAGAATCAGACTGAACACTTCAATGCCATTGCCGGGATTTGAGCCACGGATCTGCCTGTCTTTAGCAGGTTGCTCTACCACTGAGCTACAATGGCAATATGCCGGCATATCATTGAACTTCTCAGTCTGACTCTACCTATCCGTCTTCTGTCCCACACACTTTCTGTGAGAAAACAATTAAAATTATCACAATAGTCCAGAATAGTTGGCGATACTATGAATACTGAGTCGCCATTTGGGTTCTCATCTATAACTAATTTGAGATCACCTTGTATGGTTTACATGCGAGTCAGTTGAGAAGTTCAATGTTGCCATGGTAGCTCGGTGGTAAGCAACCGGCTAGAGACTGGAAGATCCGTGGTTCCAATTCGGCTATGGCATTGAATTTTTCAGTCTGACTCTACCTATCCTATTTCTAATATGCTTTTTGGTTAAACCACTCAAACTAACATTAAATATATCTATTAATTCTCCATTTTACTCACCCTCCTATTAGTGCAAACTTTTAAGAATTTTTTAAGAATTTTTTTTCGTCTTTAAGGTTCAAAATTCCCGAATTATAATGAAGCATATCACAAGTATTTCGTTTACTTTCGTTTCTTACGCAATTCCCATTGTTACACTAAATCTTATGTAGAAGGGTTAGCGTTCGTATCACAAAATTGTTGTTCTTCTTTTGTTTAAGCTCTCGCTTGTTTGTCTTTACGCTAGTTTGACGGTGATGCAAGACGTGCATCTTTCCATCTCTGTTTCTTGTTCTCTTCCAATATGGTACAAGCTCTCTCGCTGCTCTTATTAATCTGGTTCTCTCTGCCTGTTTTGTGTGAGAATTTACTTATCGCCTGCTTAGTTTTGTGAATTTAGTCACATTCTTGTCTCATTTTTACTTTCTACACGTATCATGTACATAGCGAATAGAGAATAGAGAAGGTAATGTATTGTACACAAACATTCGTTAGCGAAATTTCACCGGAAATACATATTTTGGGACACCCTGAATCCAAAAAAGGAATTTTTGGGAGAAGATCCGTGTGTATGTGCGTGTGTGTGTTTGTGTGTATGTGTACCTGTGTACAGCAGCTCAAAAGCGAAAAGTCTCTTAAATACCAAAATTGGTATTTAAGTTTGGTATCTTCCAAGGGTGAAACATCAAAATCCCTCCCACCAAACTACATTTTACGTGGAAACAAATTCGAAAATTATGATTTTCTCAATAATGGCTGTAACGATTTTGATTAAAATATCGAATATTAAGTGATTTACCTGGAAAATAAAATTCATTTCTTGAATTTTCTGTGAATAGTAGACTACTTTAAATCAAGATAAATTTTACGGAATTTTGCATAACTGGCAGGCCGTAAGAGATAGACAAAAAATTACTTAAAAGAAAATGTAGAGCTCATTAAAACTCACAATTTATGTTATAAACAATTTACTTCGTGGAGTGCATCATTTTTGAGATATTCCTTATTTATGGTTTCGCTTTAAAAATGTATATAATACTTTCCTCATACAGGAATTTGTCATCTCCTGTCCACACAAACAAAGGAACTTCAGTCAGATAGAAACCAGCTTTTGACTAATACTTTAGCCTATATTACTCCCTTATTGCCCTTCTACGCATGGAAGCAAGTAATAAGACTATTTCTACTATTTTTTTCTCGATTAGCATGAAATAAAAAGAAGCATAAGATTTTTAACGTTAATTTGTTGCAGAGATGTAGAGAAAGTCAAGTTTTTTAGTTTCTCTACATGTACTGTGCACTTAGTGTATTGACAAGGTATTGTATTCCACCCAAAAATTCGGTACTGAGATTTCAACATTAATACGGTTTTAGGGTTCACCGTATTCTACTTAAATTAAGTAATAAGACCGTTTCTGCTAATGTTTATCTCGATTAGAATCAATTAGAATAATAATCTTATGAACAAATAATTTAATACTGCGATGTAGAGAAAGCCATGTGAATGGAACACATACATTTTATGTTTATGACTTTTTAATAAAATTTGATGTACTCCATTCACACGACTGTGTCTAGTAGTTCCACATATAAACTATTTTTAGTAAAGTTTATTTCTTTACCTATGTCATGCTAATTGAGATAAACAGTAACAGAATTGGTCTTATTACTTGCTTATTTATAAGAACAGGGGGATAGAGAATATACTAGGCTAAAGCGGTAGCTAAATGTTTTAAAAATCTGATGTGTACCATTCACATGACTTTCTCTATATCCCTGCAACAAATTATTCTTAAAAAGCTTACACTTCTATTAACTTCTTGCTAATCAGTAAAACATTAGCAGAAATAGCCATATTACTTGCTTCCTTGTAAGTAGAAACGAAATAAGGGAGTACCATAGGTTAAAGTGATAATCAAAAGCTGGTTGCTATATCACTGAAGTTCGTTTGTTTGTATGGACAGCAGTTGACAAATTCCTGTATGAGAAATGTATAAGTTTTTCATAGCAGAAACCAAAAACAAGAACTGTCACAAAAACGACAAACTCCAAGAAAAAAGTGTATATAACATAAATTGTGTGTTTTAACGTGTTCTACATTTTTTTTGTAGTAAGTTTTTGTCCATTTCTAACGGTTTAGCAGTTATTCAAAATTTAGTAAAATTCATCCAGAATAAACCACTCTTCAGAGGCTATTCCCAGGAAATTCAAGATATACATTTTATTTGTCAGGTAAAATCTTTAATATACGAAATTTTAATCAAAATCGTTAGAGTCATTTTTGAGAAAATCAAAATTTTCGAAAAAAGTTCCACGTAAAGGGTAGTTGGGGGTGGGGGGATTTTTCTCAAAATCTTCGTGTCGCCACCCTGGAAGATACTAAACTTAAATACCAAGTTTGGTATTTTACCTATTTTTCGTTTTTGAGTTATCATGTTCACAGACACACGGACACACACACACACATACACAAACACACGGCCCTTTCTCCGAAAATGCTTTTTTTAGATAAAGGGGACCCTAAAACATATATTTCCGGTGAAATCTCGGTATCGAATTTTTTGGTGGAGTGCAAAAGATTCTCTATACACTATGTACATAGTGCGTATAGAGAAAGTAAAAACTAGTTGCTATGTGAAACAAATGAAATTCAGTTCGCTTTGCTTGGTCAGCAGATACACGAAACGAAAGATCTCTTTGCATTTGAGATAGGTTACACAACAACAAGGAATATGTTGAAAATGGTCCACTCTACAGGAATAACGTAGGTATACGTGTTTTAACAAAATCTACATTTTTGTGTAATACATATTTATCTATACTTTACGGTTCACCAGTTATCCAAAATTCATCCAAAATAAAGTCGTAAGGCTCTATACCAGAATATTCAGGCTATATATCTTATTTGTAGTATAAATATCTTTAATATACAGTATTTTAATCAAATTAGTTAGGGTCGCTTTGAAAACGCCAACATTTTCAAAACATTTTTCTATCTAAATGGTAGTTTGTGGCAGAAGATTTTCTTGAAGATCTTCGTGTTGCATACTAAGTTTGGTATGTAACGGTCTTTTCGTTTTGAAATATTCTGTCCACAGAAACACACACACACACACACACACACACACACACACACACACACACACACACACACACACACACGGATCTTTGCTTTTTTGTATTCGGTGGACCTAAAAATATATATTTCCTGTGAAATCTCTACATAAAATTTGTGAGTGGATTACAATATCTCCTTAAGTTACTATGTGCATTCAATGTACATATTTGTTTCAAAAAGTAAAAAATCTGATATAATTTACATGACTTTCTCTACATCTCTGTAATAAATTATTGTTAAAAAGCTTATTCTTCTATATACTTCATGCTAATGGAAAAAAAAATTAGCAGAATTGATCTTATTACTTGTTTCCTTATAAGTAGATTGTTAATAAGGGAAGCCTAAATTAATAGACAATCGTTTAAGATTTTTACCATGTGGTTGAAATCCATTTCCTTGCATGCCAGGTGTATACAAATTCGCGTATGTGAAAAATATTTTAAAATAGAAACCAATAAAGGGAAATATCTTGGAAATGATCAACTCCGCGAAAAAATATCTGCTGAGCTACATTCACATGACTTTCTGTACCTATTCTATAACAAATCATTGATACAACTATTATTCTTGTATCTGCTTCTTATAATCAAGATAAACGTTGGAAGGCATAACTTTGCTAGTTAGTTCCTCATAAGTAAGGAACTAAAGCAATAAGTCAAATGTATTAAAACTGTTGGTATGTGAAATAAAAGAAATTCGGTTCCTTTCTAAGGGATCAGGAGTAAAACAAAAGAGCTGAAATGGAAGATAGCTTCTCTTTTGAGAAAAATTAAGCAGTTCAAAATGGAAAACAATAACAGAAAAATCACGGATACTTTAAATCTAGAACAAATGTAGTTGACATAAATTGTATGTTTTAACGTGTTCTACATTTTTTGTGTTGTAAATTTTTGATTATCTCTTGCGGTTTACCAGTTATACAAAAGGGATACTTAAGTTATCTATACCTCTGCAACAAATTATTGTTAAAAAGCTTATGCTTCCATTTACTTCATGCTAATCGAGAAAAAGATTAGCAGAAATAGCCTTATTACTTGCTTCCCTGTAAGTAGAAGTGAAATAAGGGAGTAGTATAGGTTAAAGTGATAGCAAAAGATAGTTGATATGTGAGTGAAATTCCTTTGTTTGTATGGACAGGAGTTGAAAAATTCCTGTATGAGAAAAGGAAAAGTTTTTTAAGGCTGAAACAAAAAACAAGAAATATCTAAAAAACGATCAACTCCACGATAAAAATGTATATGACATAAACTGTGTGTTTTTATGTGCTCTACATTTTTTGTGTGGTAAGTGTTTGTCTATCTCTCACGGTTTACCAGTTACACAAAATTCCGTAAAATTCATACAGAATAAAGTAGTCTTCAGAGGCTATTCCCAGAAAATTCAAGATATACATATAATTTGTTAAGTATATATCTTTAATATACGATATTTTAATCAAAATCGTTAGAGCCATTTTATAGAAAATAAACATTTTCGAAAATTTTTCCATGTGAAGGGTAGTTGGGGTGGGGGTATTTTCTTGAAAATCTTCGTGTCGCATCCTTGGAAGATACTGAACTTAAATACCAAGTTTGGTAATTAACGGTCTTTCCGTTTTTTAGCTATGATGCCCAAAACACACACACACATACACACAGACAGACAGATACACACACACATACACACAGACACACACACACGGACATTTTCCTAAAAATGCTTTTTTTGGATTCAGGTGGTCTCAAAACATGTATGTGAAATCTCGGTATCCAATTTTTTGGTGCAATGCAATAACTTCTCTATGCACTATGCACATGGTACATATAGAGAAAGTAAAAAGAGATATTCAGTTGCTACCTCTAGGAAATTTAAGATCTGTATTTCATTTGACATGAAAGTATCTTAAATTATGGCATTTTAATCAAAAACGTTAGTACCATCAAAATATTCCAAAATGTTCTATGTAAAGGGATAGTTTTCTTGAAAATCGTTTCCTTGGAGGATAATGAAATTAAATACCAGGTTGGTATTTAACCCACTTATTGTCTATTAGCTATGTTGCCACGGCTACATACACAAGCGTACTCGTTTTAAAACTGCTGATATTGGATTCAGGGAGTCTCTAAACACGTATATTCATTAAAATCTCATCAAATTTTTGGGTGGAAAGCAATACCTTCTCTATCCGCTATATACATTATATATACGGGCTAGAGAAAGTAATAAAAGTAACGAAAAAGGTACATTTTATGTTACCAAAATTACCACGTATACACAAAAAATCTTATGTGTTCCATTCACATGACTTTCTCTACAACTCTGCAAAAAATCATTATTGTTAAAAAACTTATGCTTCCTTTTACTTCATGCTAATCGAGAAAACATTAGCAGAAATATTCTTATTACTTGCTTTCATGTAAGTAGAAGGTAATAAGGGAGTAGCATAGGCTAAAGTATTAGTCAAAAGCCGGTTGCTATGTGACTGAAGTTCCTTTGTTTCTATGGACAGGAGCCGACAAATTACCGTATGGGAAAAGAATGTTTTTTAAAACTGAAACCAATAACAAGGAATATCTAAAAAATTATCCACTAAACGAAAAACTATGTATAACATAAATTGTGTTTTAACACGCTCTACATTTTCTGTTATATCACTTACGGTTTATCAGTTATGCAAAAATTCTATAAAACTCATCCAGAATAAAGAAGTCTTCAGAGGCTATTCCCACAAAATTCAAGATACACATTTATTTTTCATTTAAATATACGACATTTTAATTAAAATCGTTAGAGCCATTTTTGACAAATAAAATTTTTTGAGAATTTGTTCTGGTAAAGGGTAGTTGAGGGTGGGAAGATTTTCTTGGAAACCCTCTTGTCGCATCTTTGGAAGATACCAAACTTAAATACCAAGTTTGGTATTTAACGGACTTTTTGTTATTGAGCTATTCTGTCCACAGACACACACGTACCTTTTTCCAAAAGTGCTTTCTCTGGATTCAAGGGAACCCAAAACAATTATTTCCGAAGAAATCTCGGTAAAAAATTTTTGGTGGCAATTCGAGCTGATTTCTTATCCGGATGTCCCGGGTTCGATTTCCGGCGGGGGCGGGGAATTTTTGTTTAACCAGAATTATTCTCTTTCCCCCATAGCCTGGAAGTTTGTATGTGAGAGTGAATGAGTATGTTTAAGGAAAATAAAAATATTTGAGCCCAACGTAAAAACCTACAGACGAATTGCTTCTAATGAAAAGCCCCCGTCAGAGCTCAGATGTTAAAGAGACCTATATAAATGACACAATAAAAAGAAAAAAATATCCTCTCTGTACACTATGCACACAGTACGTGTAGAGAAACTAAAAAAAAGCAGTAGCAATATTTCGCTATATGGGGTTTAATTCACAGCAGCAACGTGAAAGTTGAAAATCAAGCTCATAAATTATGTTTGCAGCATTTGAACATTTCATTCTGCACGTAGTCAGAGAAGTGGAGTGCGAAAAAGCTTAAATATTTATATCGGTACACATCCATATATTTTTTGTTTCTGTGATGCCGACGTGTGCGTGCTTGTGCGTGCGTGCGTGGAGTGATTAAAGCAATGCCTGGCTCTAATTAGCATGTGTTAATGCACCAATCACGGACGGTGCTTAGCATGTCGCGGGGCTGCGAATCACGTGTAACACAATTTAGTATGCTCCATGCAATAGCCCCAGGCAATATTATGTTATGTATTTGAATGACATCCTAACCTCAAATCTATGCTTTAATTGCCACTGAATTGCAATAAAGTTCTCTAATTTGGTTTATATATTTGTTAGTTAATTTAAAGAACACTGGCAGAATGATTTTAAATTTCTATATTTCAGTTGCACGTTTTTATGAAAATGTAACTGTAATTTTATTGTTGCAATTTAATAAGAATGCCATTCTTAAATAAATTTGGAGAAATGTATTGCACACAAAAATTCGATACCGCGAATTCACTGGAAATATATGTTTTGAAACCCCGATACCCAAAAAAGGCATTTTTAGAAAAATGTCCGTGTGTTTGTCTGTCTGTGTGTATGTATGTGTGTGTGTGGGGTGGGAGGGACAGCATAGCCCAAAAACGAAAAGGCCGTTAAGAACCAAACTTTGATATCTTCCAAGCATGCGACACTCAGATTTACAAAAACATCCTCCCACCCCAAACTACCCTTTACATGGAAAAAATTAGAACATTTTGATTTCCTCAAAAATGACTATAACGATTTTGATTAAAGTACCGTATATTAAAGGTATTTACATGGCAATTAAGATGTATATCTTGAATTTTCTAGGAATAGCCTCTAAAGACCCCTTTATTCTGGATACCTTTTCTGGATTGCAAGATACCTATAAATTACTTCATACATTTTATTATGTACTTCAACCAAAATCTTCCACGTGTCTCAAAATTTAAGAAAATTTGTTGGTCTTTTCTGCAGTACAGCTTTGAAACATAGAGTACAACTTTAAGGGTGTCATTTCAATAACCGTTACTACTGAATTAGTTTATATTTTATTTTCTCTAGCACGTATGTACAAGGACGTATTAGTTAAGGTAAGTATTGTATATCAACCCAAAACTTCTATACTGAGATTTAACCGGAAATGTATGTTTTGAGACCTCCTGAAACCAAAGAATTAAAACAGTTTTACTTGTTTGAGTATACGATACATAAGTAGTGAGGTTATTGCACCCCACCTTAAAAATTCGATACCGAGATTTAACCTCTATACAAAAATAATTTCAATAATTGTTTCACTTAGCAACCGACTTTTAAATCACGATACACAAAGAAGTTTGATGTTTAGGTTTCACCTTAAATATATGTTTTGAGGTCCCCTGAGCCCAAATTATGTTTAGAAAAACTCCATGTCTGTGTCAGTGCGTGTGTGTGCGTGTGTGGGGACACCATTGCTCAAAAGCGAAAATACCGTTAAAAACCAAACTTGGCATTTAATTTTAATATCTTCCAAGTGTGCAGCACGAACATTTTTTAAAATAATCCTCCTACCTCAAACTACCCTTAGCATTGAATAACATTTGAAAATTTTGTTATTCTCCAAAATGGTTTTGATTAAAATACCGTGTGTTAAAGGCTTTTTCATCACAAATAAAATGTATATTTTGAATTTTCTAGAAATATCCTCTGAAAACCTCTTTATTCTGGATGAGTTTTATAAAATTTTGCATAATACTAATTTGTAAGAGATAGACAAAACTTGACACACACAAAATTTATATCATGTTAAAACACATACCTGGTTAATGTAATATATGTAATTTTTACATATTCCTTGTTATTGGTTTCAGTTTTACACTACGCATATTTTCTTAAACGAACTATGCAAAGGGTATCGAACCTCAATTGTTTCACATACAGACCAACTTTCAAAAGATGACAATCTCTCTAGCCTAGTATATTTCCTTATTTCCCTTCTACTTATAAAGGAGTAAATAATAAGTCCAATTCTGCTAATTTTTATTTCTATTAACATAAATTAGATACAATAAAATGTTTTGTAAGAATAGATTGTATATGGAATAACTAATATCTAAATCTTACGATTTAATAACTATGCAAAAGTAATTAAGAATAATAGTTTGCAATAATTTATAATAAAATCCAAATAAATTTCCAGGTAATTCAATATACATATTTAAAATGTAACGAAAGTATCTTAAACATATGCAATTTTTTAAAAAAAATTTAGAGACATTTAGAGAAGATAAATGTTTTCGTAAAATTTTCCACGTGTGTTTTCTTACAGTAGCTCTAACATTTTTTATTAAAATGTCATACATTATATATATTTGCACCGTAAATAAAAGTATACATTAAAATTTCTGAGAATGGCTTTAGAAGTGCTCTTCATACAGGATTTATCAATACTAATGTCCTTTTTACATTTTCTACTTAGCACAAGGTACATAAGTAAACAAGTATTGCACTCCAGACAAAATGTTGGTGCCGACATTTCACCGATATTCAAAAAGAGTCCTTTTACTTTCTCTATACGCACTATATACATAGTGTATAGAGAAGGTATTGCACTCCACCAAAAAATTCGATACCGAGATTTCACCGGAAATATATGTTTTAGGGTCCCCTGTGTCAAAAACGGATTTTCAGAAAAAGGTCCGTGTGTGTCCGTGTGTCTTTGAACACGATAACTTAAAAACGAAAAGTCGGTATAATTCCAAACTTGGTATTTAAGTTTAGTATCTTCCAGGGATGCGACACGAAGATTATGAGAAAAATCCCCCCACCACAAATTACCCTTTACATGGAACTTTTTTCAAAAATTTTGATTTTCTAATAAATGGCTCTAACGATTTTGATTAAAATGTTGTATATTAAAGATATTTACCTCATAAATAAAATGTATACTTTAAAAATATGGACAAAAGCTTACCACACAACAAATGTAGAGCACTTTAAAACACACAATTTATGTTATATAAATTTTTTTCGTGGCAATGATTGTTTTTGAGACATTCCTTGTTTTTGTTTTCAGCTATAAAAATCATACTTTTCTCATGCAGGACTTTGTGAACTCGTGTCCATACAAACAAAGGAACTTCAGTCACATAGCAACCAACTTTTGACTATCACTTTAACCTATGATAGTCCCATATTTCACTTCTACTTACAAGGAAGCAAGCAATAAGACTATTACTGCTAATTTTTTCTGATAAGCGTGAAGTAAATAGAAGTATACGACTTTTAGGGATATAGACAAAGGCATGTGAATGGTACAAATCAGATTTTTATAAAAAGGTCTGTGTGTGTGCCCGTTTGTCTATGAGCATAATAACTCAAAAACCAAAAGTCCATATAACATCGAACAAGTTTAGTGTCTTCCAAGAATGTCCAGCAGCGCCATCCGAAAGCACCGTGAAGGATACCGTGCCCGGTTGACTGGAGGAAGCGCTGACTGACATCACCGCAGCCATCGCAGACACTCATACCATCATTCCACGCAAACTACACGACACTGAGGCCGGAGTCCAGGACCTACAGCAGACGACCGCCGCTACTGCAACTCGCTGAGAACTTTCGTCGCCAGTTGCACAAAACAACTCAACGCCGCAGTGACTCAGACATCCCTGGATGAAGGTTTCTTCCGGTTGACTTCGAACCTGATAGACAGACTTCTAAACTCAACCAGCACTCGCACCTGCACACAGACAACACACACTATCTCACAGACTGCACTGATATTCTCACCTTACACTTACTCCTGACACCACTTGACCACAGACCTGCACAACCAACCAACGGACTGGACAACTTCCCACCTCTGAGACAAAACGCTAGAACACCACGCAACACAACAAAGCCTCCAAAACAAAAACAAAATAAGTAACCAGAAATAAAAGACACCCGGAACACTTTCAACCCATCCTTAACTCCCCGGGTGGCAGTCAGGGTCATGGTCGTCGGCCGGGACAACCGCTACCTTCTGCTGAGCCGCCAATTCGGTCAGCAGCAGCCGCCGCACTAACGAGGGTGCTCAGAGCAACCTCCCTTCCCCGGGACATCTTCGAATCCGACACTTCCCTTCCCATTCCCGCACTTCACCCAATGGCGAGATAAGTCATTCTTTCTACCCTCCAACTCTCTCTCTCTCTCTGTCTCCTCTTTCCAAAAAAAAAAAAATAAAACAAACAAGAATACGACACGAACAGTTTCAGATTGATCTCCTCCTCCCCAAACTATCCTTTACATGGACAAAGAATTTGAAAATGTTGATCCTTTCACAAATAGCTCAAACGATTTTGATTAAAATATCGTATATTAAAAATATTTACATGGGAAATAAAATGTTTATCTTGAATTTTCTGGGAATAGACTCTGAAGACCTTTGCTTTCTTGATGACTTTAGCATAAGTGGTAGACCGTAAGAGATATACAAAAACTTATTACACAAAAAATGTAGATCTCGTTAAAACACACCTTTTTTGTGGAGTTGAGCCTTTCCGAGATATTCCTTTTTATTGGTTTCGTCTTACTCCTTTGTTCTTTTCAATGGTTATAAATTGTGACCAAAGAATACCACGTACCTGATAGGTAGACTCATTTTCACCAGAAAATTTTATATCGATATTTAGTTGGAAACTCATTTTTGCGGTCTTTTAAATACAAACGAGGACTCTTTAGCAAAATGTAAATGTGTTTGAGTATATATATATATATATATATATATATATATATATATATATATACTTTTTTGTAGGTTAACACCCTTTATGCCCATAGGTCATATATCAGACGGTGAATGGATGACTGAAAATGTGTAAAGTAAAGCTAAAATGAGCTCAGGGTCCTTAGAGCCTTGAGTAGTCCGACATATGTTTCTCAAGGTAAGTTAAAACCTCGGAAAAATTCTATTCCGTATAGCTCTCCCTAACCGATATTCAAACTCTGGACTTCTTAAATGTAGGCTACACTACACTAAGAGACGGTTGTTTTATACTTTTTTCAAGGCTCGATACCACATTTAGAAATCAAATACATTTTATGTGCAATGATTCAATGAGTCCTCAGAAGAAGATAGAAAAACAAACTATTTTTCGTATTTTTTTTATTTTTCAACATAATCTCCTTTTATCTTGAGACAATTTTCCCAGTGTTTCTCCAACTGTTTTAAGTCTTCCGGAAAGTAGGATTTCGGAAGGTCCTAAAATAGACATCTGTATGGAAAAATACCTCTTCGTTAGACGTGAATCGTTTCTCGCCGAGCAACTTTTTCAAGTTTGGAATTAAAAAAATGTCACTGGGGGCAATTATGGTAGTACGGTAGATATTGTAGTAATTAACTCTACAATTTTCGTCATCGAAACAGCGTTGCCTTGATGGAAAAGAATATTTTTCTTTGCCAGAGGAGGGCGTTGTTTCTTGATTTCTCCGTTAAACCGGTGCAGTAGCGATGCGACATTTTATCGTTCTTCTTTTCTGCAAGTAATCAACGTAGGTGATTCCACGTGTATCACAAAAAACGGAGGCCATCACTCTTGTCCGCAGATTTTTTTGTCTGCTTTGGAGTAGGCTCATCTTTAAAATCCCACTGTTTCGAATGTAATTTTGTCTCTGGAGTATAGTTGAGTAACGACGCAAAAACTCATCAGGATTGCGACGGAAGAGTATCAAACCAGCTTCCGCATTGACCATACGATTGCCTTTATGCTCCATTGGGAGTAAACGCGACACTTGAGAACACTGTATATATGGCCACGTTTATGCAATAGTACGAGTAAATTGTTGCAAATCCAATAAATAGCAGATATGCCATAAAGTTCATCCAACTCGGCATTTATCTCCTTCGGTGTTAAACCCTTTAAATAGAAGTGTTTTATCAGCGCCAAAACTCATTTTTGCCATATTTCTAAACAAGCACAGGATAGTTGATTCAATCGCCTATTTTAACGAAATCATATGATGGATATACCTGAAAGTTTAACCACCATTCAGTAAGAGACGATGGTTACTAAATACAAAGTTTTACTTTCTCTACACATACTATGTACATAGAGTATAGATAAGGTATTTTAATGAACCTAATAATTTTATATCAAGATTTCACCAGGAATATATGTTTCAGAATCCCCTGAATCCAAAAAGGCATTTTTAGAAAAATATCTGTGTGTGTCTGTGGGCAGATAGCTTAAAAATGAAAAGTCCGTTAAATACCAAACTTGGTATTAAAGTTCAATATCTTCCAAGAATGCGACATGAAGATTTTTAAGAAAATCCGCCCTTCCCCAACTACCCTTTACATCGACAAATTTTCGAATATTTTGACTTTATCAAAAATGGCTCAATTTATTTTGATTAAAATACCGTACATAAAGAGATTTACATGTAAAATAAAATTATATCTTTAATAGCTTCTAAAGATGTCCTTAATCTAGATGAATGTTGCGGAATTTTACATAACTGGTAAAGCGTAAGAGATAGACAAGAACCTATTACACAAAAAAGTTATATCTCTTTAAAAATCACAGTTTTTTCGTGGAGGCGACCGTTTTATAAATATTTGTTGTTATCGCTTTCAGTTTAAAAAACAAAAAACTTACACTTTTCTTATACGGGAACATGTCAATTCCTGGCCACGCCAGGAGTGGACAATAATCACATTTCAATCCCATATGAATCCATTTTAAAACATTTGACTGTCGATTTAGCCCAGTGTATTTCCTTATTTACCCACTAATTATAAGGAAAAAAGCAATAGGACCCATTTCTGATAATTTTTATCTTTATTAGCATGAAGTAGATAGAAAAATAAGCTTGTTATCAATAATTCGTTACAGAGATGTAGAGAAAGTCATGTGAATGAAACATATCAGATTTTTTGATGCCACCAGTGTAATTTCTTGGATGTTCTAAAGACTTATTGAACAATCCGAGTCACTGGGCCAGTTAGACGATAGCATCGTATAGTTTAACTCTAGACTAGCTTATACCCATACTTACAGATCAATAGCTTGTTTAGTTTTCGAATGACAGCATTTTAAACAAGACAATTTTAGAGTTTTCACAAAAATGGAAGATTTGGAAAAACGAACAGTGATCAAATACTTCCATTTGAAAGACTTAACGCCTAAAGAAATCAAGGAGGAAATGGACAGTACATTGAAAGACTCCGACCCTTCATATTCAATGATTAAAAGGTGGGTTGCAGAGTTTAAATGGGACGTACGAGTACTAGTGATGAGCCTCGCTCTGGACGCCCTGTAGAAGTGACAACTCCAGAAATCATTAAAAAAAAATCATCGTTTAGTACTGGAAGACCGCAGATTAAAGTTGTTTGAGATAGCAGAGGCTGCAAACATATCAAGAGAACGTGCAGATAATATTTTAAGTAATGTTTCAGGCTTTCACAAGATCTGGCCGCGTTTATTGATACCTGATCCAAAGATTCTGTTAAGAATGTAGAGCTCTACCGTAAAAACTCCATTGAATTTTTGAGACGGCTGATTACCATGGATGAAACATGGATACATCACTGTACTCCAGAAAGTAAATCAAGTCAAAACAGTGGATGGCGAGAGTTGAACCAACTTCAAAAAAGGCAAAGTTAATTTTGTCAGCTAACAAGGTTATGGCGAGTGTTTTCTGGGATGCACAGGGAATTATTTTTATTGTTTACTTGGTAAAGGGTAAAATTATCACTGGTGACTACTACGCAAGCTTACTGCAACGTTTCAATGATGAAGTGAAAAGAAAAAGACCTCATTTGGCAAAAAAAAAAAAGTCGTTATTTCCGGCCCATCTTTCAGTCATTGCAATGGGAAAAATGTGCGAATTAAAGTTCGAAATGCTTATACATCGACCATAGTTGCCAGATCTAGCACCCAGTAACTACTACCGTTCCCAAACCTCAAAAATGCCTTGAAGAAGGAAGATTTTACAGCAACGAGGAGGTCATTGATGCGATAAAGAGCTATTTTGAGGACCTTAATAAATCGCACTACAGACATGGTTTAATTAAATTAGAACAGTGATATGATAAATGCAGTAGCTTTCTGGAGATTATGTTGAGAAATAAAACAGTTTATTTTTAAATGCTGTCGTAATTGGGAGGCCCGGGACTTATCCGTAGGCCCTAGTATTAGCTGTTGCCGTTACTTCCAAGCAGACAGCCTCCAAATCTTCAACGCAACAGTTGGTACTTTCCGTTAAATTCCGCTACCTTTAATCGAAACCCTTCAATAACCAAAGGATCTCTTTAGTAAGGGGAATATCAGGAATAAAGGGCTAGGCAGCTTTTGGGGGAACCATGATCGGAAATAAGGCAGCCCGCCCTCCTCTCCAAACGGGCAGACGGCCCCTTCCGGAGCAAGGAGGTCTTCTCCTTGCTGGTCGCTTGGTTGCCGAATGTAACTTGCGTTTGAAGTTTTCTTTGATGCATCCCGTCAGTTGCAAAGACAGGAACAACGCATCGCAGCGACCACGAACAAGGAGGGAGATAAGGGAAGTGAGTTGAAGTTAAAGGGGAATAAAATGATGTTTTGCCAACTGGAAAACAGGACTAAGTCATTCAGTGAAGTATAATAGTATATTATATGCAGCATATTTCAAAACAACACCAAATGAAGATGTGGATCTTTTTGATCATACCATACGTGATACATGAATATAATTTTCAGCTCTAAATTCGGCACATACAAAAACTGCCGGATTAGGCAGTCGTACATAACTAGAGGGCAAGTGCCTAGCCCACTCTAAGAGAGATGCCGGTTGGTAGAGAAGGTCCCAGTCCCATGGTGTGGGCGTGGTTTGGTGTAGGCATGTGTGTGTGGCGTATGACAGCCGTTGTTCCTTCGCTGCCTAATCCCACATGTGTGTGATTTTTAAACACACATAAAACTTTAAATAGAAGAATTTGAAAGTTGCGACATCAAGTTTCACACAAGTCAAAGTGTAAGCTAATCGACTGCTGTCTTCGTTTGGTGTCGTTTTGAAACGGACTGTATAACAAGAGTTTCACCTATGATTTCGTCTGTAGCTAGCATTCGGGAGGTCCGGGTTTGCTCCCCGTCAACCTCGCAGTCTGGCCCCAGGTTTTTTCATGGTTTTCCTTTGGCCGCTTAGATGAATGCTGGGTTATCGTATATCTACTGTGCTTCTTTTTCTTTCATTCCTTCCTCTCATTTCCCTTCTTAATCTTCCGTTATTTTTGATAGTGTTTAATGCCGGTATTACTACAAATGACACCGCAGGCGATGACACTGAGGATACATGGAATAAAGATAGAGCACCGGTGGAGCCGAATGACGGGAGAAACCGGAAAACTCGGAGAAAACCCACCACTGCGCCGCTTTGTGCACCACAAATACCACATGCGGTCGCTTGGAATCGAACCGAGAGGCAAGTGGTTTAACCACTTAATCTTTCAGGTCAGCAGCAGGTATCGTTTGAGGCTTTGCAGACAGATGGCACGGTCGCTTGCTCTGAGTAAAATTCTCCTCACCCTATTTGCGCGGTTTCACACTACGTGCCGTTTTAAAGGCATTCTTCCGACGGCCGGGCTACCATCTAGTAAAACTGTGAGTAAATTGTTAGCAACAGTGCGGTTGGAGCTGTGGGATGAGGTAACAGCTCACTCCTTCCTGAATATTCCTTTGATTTTAGGATGTACCCACCTTCTGAATGTAGATTTTTTTTTTTTTTTTTTTGGCTTTTACAAATCGTAAGCATATAGTCGGAAAAATATTGTCCCTTGTGTACGTAATTTGTGTGAACTATCAATTTATAAAAGACAGCAAATTTTCTTATATGATATGGTTGGTTAAGTTGTTCAATTTCAATCTTGCGGAGCGCTTGTAATTTACAGATCTAGAAACCCGTGCTAACCTGTGTTACGCTTACGACTTCACTGGGAATGATCTTCTCTCGCACTTTCGTTTATGCTGCGAATCTGATAAAGAAGCCTTTGAGCAAACTTAAGCGGTATTTTGGCGCAGTACAGAACGGGACACTGACAGCCATAGCAGTTAAAGAGTGCCCATAATATAACAGTAAATTTCCACTTGGGAAACAAGCTAAATTTGTTGATATTATCTCTCCAGATTTACAAGTGATGATTATGTGTTACGTAATAGAGAAGCGCCAGGGGAGACACCATCTTCCCAATATATTCTAGGATTTCCGGGGTTCGTGGGTTACTTATCCTCTTATTTCAGCTAGTAATCGTAAGGAGTTGGGAACTCAGATGATTTTTGGATGGGTAGAGTCCGACTGAAAAATGCAATGCCGTAACCGGGATTTGAACCACGTCTCCCAGTCTCAAGTCGGTTGCTCTACCACTGACCTACCATGGCAACATGATGGCATAGCATTGAAATTTTCAACTGACTCGCATGTTTCCCTGTAAACCACAAGGTGATCTTAAATTATTTTGAAATGACAGCCCCAATGGCGACTTATAATATTGTAAGTATGAATGAATGAATAAGTGTATTTATTAACATAGCAATATCATACATAGGATTTGAACAGTCGCACGGGTCCACAGACCGTACGTGCTTTTGTTTGTATATTGTAAGTACTTTAAGTCCCAGTATTCATATCTCAGATGTTTTGGTTTTGAGAGGGGTGGAAAAAAATTCGAAAATTTTGATTTTCTCAGAAATGACTAAAAATTTTTATTAAAATATAGTATATTGAAAATATTTACCTAACAAATAAAATGTATTCATTAACTTTTCTGCGAATAGCCTTTGAAGACTACCTTATTCTGGATGCATTTTATGGAATTTGGCATAGCTGCTAAACCGTAAGATAGACAATCTTACCACACAAAAAAATGTAGAGCACGTTAAACAAACAATTTATGTTATATACATTTTCTTCGTGGAGTTCATCGTTTTCTAGATATTTCCTTTTTGTCAGCTTTAAAAAACCTTTCTCATACAGTAATTTGTCAACTCTTGACCATACAAACAAAGGAACTTCAGTCACATAGCAGCCAGCTTTTGACCATAACTTTAATCTATGGTACTGCCTTATTTCACTTCTACTTACAAGGAAGCAAGTAATAAGACTATTCTGCTAATTTTTTCTCGATTATCATGAAGAAAATAGAAGCATAAGCTTTTTAACAATAATGTTTACATAGATGAGAGAAATTTTTGCAAATTTTAAATAAATGATAGAGGAGTATAGAAATTGATTATTGCAGAAAACAATTGACCAATAAAGAAATGCATTTTAATTTGAAAAAAACAGACATTCAAATAATAAATTCTGGTCTGTGCGTTCATCTCACAAAGACACTGATAATTGATTCCAAAATTGATGTGAACTTTTTTAAATAATCTGCTTAAGGCATTGCATCGTAAATAATCTCTTTTACTGATATAGCATTGCTTAATTAATTCCCTGAATCTGAAAATGTATTTAATAGGATTATTATACATATGCTTGAGTGCCTATTATTCTCTATTTAATGGCTTATTGTAATAGAAGCATATCAAATAGTACAATAGTAGTCGGATACTGATTATGGTTAAGCTCTTTACGGGCAAAAAAAATGAGGGATTAGGTAAAAGTCCAGTGTAATTTTATTATTTCCTAGAAACAGCATTAATTGTAACGTCCTGTGTTGCACAGTGGTTTCATGACTTACAAAAGGGAATAACATGTCAACATTTTAATATATAATTGAAATGAAATTGAGTTATATTTATGGATGCTTTTTAACTGGTCGTCTCCTTAGCGCAGTGGTAGCTGGGTTCGATTCTTGGTGCCGGCTTGGAGATTTTTCCCCCGCTGGGAGGTGACATTGCATATTTTAGAACAGTTTTAGATTTGATTCTACTTTTGGTCGATTGGCCAACATGGCTGCCCATGCGCAAGCAAACAAAAGGAACGAAAGATTGTGCATTTCGCAGATAGTAAAGTTTCGATCCAGGTCATTTACATAAACCTAACCTAAACTAACCTAACGTAGCCGAACCTCGACGAAATCTCGAAACCTGTCGTATTGTCTCCGTAACTTATAGGAAAGGCTCAGGAAAGATCCTTAGTCTAAAACTGAATTACAATCTGCAATCTCGCCGCTGGGAGACCTGGTCCGGGGTGCACTCAGCCTCGTGCGGTCCCTGAGGGGCCAACTGAGGAGCTACTTGATGAGCAGTAGTGGCTCCGGATCATGAGGACCACATTAACTGGCCGGGGGGTTCGAGCCACTGACTCTCCAATACTGCACCCGTCTGTCATGTACCGAAGTAGAGGATGCAGCGGCCAGGCGGTTACTTGTTGCTGTCGTGCCAGGGAGTTATTAAGTTACGTTATAACTGCTGTGGTTCTCATTGTCCTATTCTATAGTACTAGGCGTGAAAGACCGTTTAATTTTGCTCACAGGCCTTTCTATCAGGCTTGCGGTTCTTTTACGTGGCATACATCTATGACACGGCTTTACTTCCCTTCCGAAGAAGGTCCTGCTAATGATTATTCGTTGGAGAAAAGTTCGATATTTTTCAGCATGAATAAGACAATTTTCTGAAACTTCTTACAAAATGACACAGTGTTGCAGGTTTAAAAACTTTCTTTAGCACTAAAGTACAATGTATATAGAAGATAGAAAAGATATTCTGTTCCACCCAAAAATTCTATACCGAGATTTCTCCGGAAATATATGAAAAATATGCTAGGGTATGTCTGGCTGTGTGTGTGCATGTTTGTGTGTCTGTGTGGACTAAAGCGATAGTTAAATCTTTTAAAAGGTGAACCATTTAATGCAACTGAAATTTAGTTTCCTTTGAACAACAAAAAATATATAAAAAAATATGATGTGTTACATTCACATGACTTTCTCTACATCTCTGTAATACATTATTCTTAAAAAGCTTATACTGCTATTTACTTCATGCTAATCAGTAAAAAATTAACAGAAATATATTTATTACTTGCTTCCTTGTAAGTAGACGTGAAATAAGGGAGTACTATTGGTTAAAGTGACAATCAAAATCTGGTTGCTATGTCACTGAAGTTCCTTTGTTTGTATAGACAGCAGTTGTGAAATTCCAAAATGAGAAAAGTATAAGTTTTTCATAGCAGAAACCAAAAGTAAGGAATGTGTCCAAAACGACGAACTCCACGATAAAAATGTATATGACATAAATTGTGTGTTTTAACGTGCTCTACATTTTTTGTTTAGTAAGTTTTTGTCCTTCTCTTACGGTTTAGCAGTTATTCAAAATTGAGTAAAATTCATTCAGAATAAACTATTCTTCAGAGGCTATTCCTAGAAAATTCAAGATATACATTTTATTTGTCAGATAAATATCTTTAATATACGAAATTTTAGTCAAAATCGTTAGAGGTATTTTTGAGAAAATCAAAGTTTTCAAAAAAAAAGTTCCATGTAAAGGGTAGTTGGGAGTGGAGGGATTTTTCTCAAAATCAATGTGTCGCATCCCTGGAAGATACTTAACTTAAATACCAAGTTTGGTATTTTACCTACTTTTCGTTTTTGAGTTATCGTGTTCACAAACACACGGACACACGGACACACGGAGGCACACACACACACGGACCTTTTTCCGAAAATGCTTTTTTCAGATAAAGGGGACCCTAAAACATATATTTCCGTTAAAATCTCGGTATCGAATTTTTGGGTGGAGTGCAATAAAAAGACAACTGAATAATTAGTTCACACTTGAAAATGTCAGCGTTTTGCAAATTCAAAAAAAAATAATTAGCAATAGCTTGAAAATGTTTAGCTCCATAAAAAATTTAGGTATATGATTAAGAGTATACTTTAATATCAAGAACTTTTTTCTTTTTAGTAAGTTTTACTGTCTTTTATGGTTTGCGAATGGCAAAAGTAAACCAGAATGGCTTCAGAAAATTTAACGTATACATTTTATCTGTAATAAAATATTTTAAATATACGGCATTTTAATCAAAATTACAGGATCCATTTCTTATTTAAACATTTTTGAACAATTTGAACGTAGTTAAAGGTGGGTGCATCCTTGAAAATGCTGAACTTAAATGCCAACGGATTTTTAGTTCTTAAGTTATGCTGCTCACAGACACACCAGCATACACCTACACACAATTTTTTTTTTTTTTGTATTTTAACGTCATTTAACCTGGTTGGTCATATCGGACGATGAATGAAATTGATGAAATGATGCTCAAATGATCTCGTGGTCCATGGAGCTTAAAGTTACTAGACACTCGTCTTCTCAGGATAAGGGAAAACCCGAAAAAAAGGTTTACCAGGTAACACACCCTAACCCACAACCTGTTGAACATGAGGCAGCACGCTACCACCACACTACCCAGGTGGGCTTCACAAACTTTTGTTCCTATTGCGTTCAGGAGGCCCCAAAACATGTATTTCTAGTGGAACTGGACATAAAATTTCTTGGTGGAGCACAATAGATATTTTTTCTACCTGTTATATACATCAGTCTGTTCCAGCTCTATTCATCTGAGCTAAAGTGCAGGCACGTAATCCAGCAAATAAGTGAGCAGAGCTGGAAGAGAAGCGTTCTGCCCAATGCGTCACTGGACGAAGGTCATACCACAATATTTGCGTCCTAATATTACATTACCAGCACTTGATTCGGCTGTGTGGATGGTTTGTACTCAATTCTCCTGTATAGTACATATATTAGGTAAGATCCCTGTGAGACGCAAGTTACTCACTGCTCTTTTGGCGCATACCCAAATTTGAGGAGTTTGATGTGCATAGTGGATTCGAAGACCGTCCAGAAAGAGAAAGACAATTTGGCATAACTAAGCGATACCAAAATTATCAACACGAAACTTTATTTACAGAGTTACTGTACCTTACTCTATTTTTCAAGGCAATCAAGCTCTCGTGGTACCGGTTTTTCAATTCAAATGTTATACTCCTCTACCGCTAAATGTATAAGCCAAGATGTTACTATCACTTTGAGGTCTTCATCAGTTGGGAAATCTTTTCAAAAGCTATATACGGTGTCCAAAGCGAAACACCGATTTTTACCTTCTCTGGCCCGTATGTACAATGTACATAGGGATAGAGAAGTATTGTATTCCACCCAAAAATTCGATACCGAGATTTCACTCGAAATATATGTTTTAGGGCCCCTTGCATCCAAAAAAAGCATTTTCACAAAAAGGTCCGTGTGTGTGTGTGTGTATGTGTGTGTGTGTGTGTGTGTGTGTGTCTCCGTGTGTCTGTTAACACGATAACTCAAAAACGAAAAGTCAGCAAAGCACCAAACTTGGTATTTAAGTTTAGTATCTTTTAGGGATGCGAAACGAAGATTTAAAAAAAAAAATCCACCACCCCAAACTACCCTTTACATGGAACTTTTTTCGAAAAGTTTGATTTTCTTAAAAATGGCTCTAACGATTTTGATTAAATTATCGTATATTAAATATATTTAGCTGACAATTAATATGTATATCTTGAATTTTCTGGGATTAGCTTCTAAAGACGTGTTTATTCTGGATAAATTTTGCTTAATTTGGCATAACTGGTAAACCGTAAGAGATAGACAAAAACTTATTATACAAAAAATGTAGGTCGTGTTAAAATATACAAGTTATGTAATATACATTTTTCTCGTGGAGCTTACAGTTTTCGAGGTATTCAGTGTTATTAGTTTCGGTTGTGAAGTACTTATACTTTTCTCATACGGGAGTATGCGGTTTTCTTTTGTTCTACTCCTGGCCAAGTAAAGAAGGGATTTGTAATGACAATCGCATAACGACAGCTTTTTAAAACATTTGACTATGGCTTTAGCCTAGTGTTTTCCCTTAAATTTTTCCTACGTATAAGGAACTAAGAAATAAGAACATTGTGCTAATAAAAAAAAAAAAAAAGTAAATGGCGTGTCATTTATGGACGCTCTTTAACTGCTTGGTTCTCAGCGTCCCATTCTAAATTGGGAGTGAAAGACCGCTTAATTTTGCTCAGAGGCCTCTCTATCAGGCTTGAGGTTCTTTTTCGTGCCGTAAATCTACGACACGGGACCCACGGCTTTACTTCCCTTCCGAAGGAAGCCATGCTAAGGATTTTTACACCCGAAAAAATCCATCGTCCTCCGCCGGGTTTGAACCCGCGACCTTGGGTATATGAAGTCAGCATGGTAACCATTACACCATGGAGGGCGACATTGTGCTAATGAGTACCTCAATTAGCAAGATGCAGAAAGAAGAATAAGCTTATGTAAGTAGTTTGTAGATCAGCTAGAGAAAGTCATGTGAGTGTAACACATCAGATTTTTCTTATTTCTTTGTCAACAGTTGCTTTCAACTCCTTCATGACTATTTATGAACTTCCACTACGGCTCTTCCTTGATTACTCGTAAATTATGCACCATTTTCTCGCTGAAGACTTGTTCATTACATTATCACCATATACTTGCACTATTTGCCTATAACATTCGATTGGCCAAGCAATTTGTGCATTCAAAAAAAGAAAAGTATAACCTCGACATTGAAAAACTTATACCACGTATCAATAAATGTCTTGACAAAATGGAGATTGCGTTGAGAAATAGAATAAGGTTCTTTAATTTTGTAAACAAAGTTTAGTTGATATCTTTCGTTATCATTTAGTTATGCCAAATCGTTTGTCGCTCTTTGGATGGCCCTCATACATTTTAAAGAAAGTAAAAACGGACTACTTCTTATGCACGGAAGTGTCCATATAGGTAGAATGCAAAAATACTGCTTTCTGTAAGTTAAGCACTAAAAGAAGTAAAATTTCATATGTTGCATTGGAAGAGTACTGATCGAGAGAATTGCAAAATTAGACACAATCGGCTTAACATGATCACAGCATTAGCATAGAATTCACTTTGCGCGTACTCTATGAAGATATCACAGATGATGTTCTTGAGCTCGCTGATTGCTTTGATCACGCGTATCTCCAGGCAACGAGAGGGTGAAACAGGAGTGGAGGGCTCTTGAGGCTTCCCCTACCACGAACACACGGGATAGTGAACAAGAAGTCCCTTGACTGCATAAAGCTCATCCAATTGCAAGAATGTGCAGTATGGCTATATAGGGACTCCAGTGTGTACAGGAGGATTCAAAAATACTTGGGGACAGGTTCCTAAAATAAAACAAGAAAATATGTTCATGTAAACATATGCTCTAAAACACTTCATTTTAAACTTCCGATAGACTGTAAATAAAAGACAAGTTCATAGAAAACAATTCTGTTATTACTAAAAGTGTTGTACACTTAGGGTTACTTTTCAACATATTCACCCAAAAGATTGAGACATGTGCACAAGCTTTGCAATACGCGCTTCAAAAAATGTTGCCGCCAATGATTTCAAATGAGCATTGACGTCGTTTTGAAGATCTTCGTTAGTTTAAAAGTGCTGCCCTCCTAGCCACGTCTTCAGTTCAGGGAAAAGGTGAAAGTGGGTGCCAGGTCAGGACTGTACGGCGGATGATCGAAAATCTCCCACTGAAATTGTTCAAGGAGTCGATGGGCGTGTGGACTATCGTTTTCATGGATCAACACAATTCCTGAAGTCAACCCACATAGATATGAATACTTTAGATGGAACAAACAAAGAAGCCACATACGGGGTAAAAATAGGTTTTATAAAACACTGAGAAAAAATCCTCTGTAATCGTTTTTATCGTATTCAGTTCTTTTTGCGTTCCCAAGTACAGCACTTTGAAGATGCTATCTTGGATGTGTAAGGAAAACTCGTTCTTTAAGGGAACCCCTCAATCAAAGGTAGTTACATTGAAAACTAGAGATCGTGGCGGCCACTTTGTTGGAAAAGGTCTAGTGATGACACGATCACTAAAGACTTAAGCAATTAATTGTAATTCAGGGGTAAAGATATGAAACATGTCAGCATCAGTGATATCATTGACTATTTTGGGTGTTGGAGATTTATTCTTATCAGCAGTGGAACTAGTTCCCTCAAACTTTCTGACTAAATCCCCATAGTGACGAATAGAATGCGGGTCTGCTCTTTAATTATTAAGAGTTCTAGATTTTCTCAGAATTTGAGGAAGACTTCTCTTGCTTTCAGAATAGCATTGAATCAATTGAAGTGACAGAACCATGATTTGTAGTTTAAAAAACTTTACAGCAATATTAATACAACTACTAATGCTATATTCATTAAACATGTACCTATGGAAACGGTGAACTGAAAAAAAAATCTGATGTGCTCCATTCATATAATTTTCTCTACATCCTGCAAAAAATATTAATAAAAAGCTTATGCATTTATTTACTTCATACTAATCGAGGAAAAATAGCAGACTTTGTCTTATTACTGGCTTCTTTGTAGGTAGAAGCGAAATAAGAGAGTACCATAGATTAAAGTGATAGTCAAATGCTGGTGTCTATGTGACTGCTGTTCCTTTGTTTGTATGGACAGGAGTTGACAAATTCCTGTATGAGAAAAGTATAAGTTTTTCAAAGCTGAAACCAATAACAAATTATATATCTCAAAAACAATCAACTCCACGAAAAAAGAATGTACATTACTTAAACTATGTGTTTTAACGTGCTCTACATTTTTGTGTGGTAAATTTTTGTCCATCCCTTAGGGTTTAGCAGTTATAAAAATTCCGTAAAATTCATCCTGAATAAAGTAGTTTTCAGAGGCTATTCCCATGAAATTCAAGATACACATTTCATTGCCAAGGTAAATATCTTTAATCAAAATCGTTAGAGCCATTTTTGAGAAAATAAATATTTTCGAAAGAAATTCCATGTAAAGGATAGTTGGGGGTTGGGGAATTTTCATGAAAATCTTCTTGTCGCATTCTTGGAAGATACCAAACTTAAATACCTAGTGTTATATTTAACAGATTTTTCGTGTTTGAGCTATGCTGCCTACAGACACACAAACACACACGCACGCACATACACACACACAAACATAGACAGATAGACACATACGGACATTTTTCATTTTTTTTTATCCATTGGGTCTCAAAACATGCATTTCCAGTGAAAGCTCGGAATCAAATTTTTGGGTACAATACAATACCTTCTCTGTACACTATGTACATAGTACGTGTAGAGAAAGTAAACAACTCATTGCTCGCCAGCATGCGACTTCTTTTACTTTTATCCTATCTCAAATATCTAATACTTATAGTGGTTGAAATTTTAAAGTATTCCGCCTGGGTAGTGTTGTGGTAGCGTATGTGCCTCACTTTCAACAGGTCGCGAGTTCGAATCTTGCTTAGGGAGAGTTACCCGGATAAGGTTTTCTTTGAGGTTTTTATCCTTATCCTGAGAAAAGGATTGTCGAGTAGCTTTAAGCTCCAGGGATACGAGATCATTTGAGCAACGTTCTACCAATTTTATTCATCGTCCAATATGACCAACCAGGTTAAAGCTCGTTAAACTTAAAACAAACAATTAAAATGAATTTTCCATCCAAAGTTTTTTAAAACATTGGAATAGTACATTACTTTAATTCTCTTTTACTTATAAATAACTAAGTAAACTAACATTCTGCTAATACTTATCTCGATTAGAATGGTGAAAAAAAAGGTTTTATAAGAAGTTTGTAGAACAGCTAGAGAAAGTCATGTGAGTGTAACACACCATATTTTTACTTTCTCTACACGTACTGCGTACATAGTGTATAGAGAAGGTATTGCATCCCAACCAAAAATGCGATACAAAGATTTCACCAGAATTAAAAGTTTTAGGGTCCCCTGAATCCAAAAAAAAAAAAGCATTTTCAGAAAAAGTTCCATTTGTGTTTCTGTGTGTCCGTTTGTCTGTGAACATGATAACTCAAAAACGAAAAGTCGATAAAATACCAATCTTGGTATTAAGTTTAGTATCTTCCAGGGATGCAACACGAAGATTTTGGGAAATATCCCCCCACCCACCCATGGAACTTTTTTCGAAGGTTTTTATTTTCTCAAAAATGGCTCCAACTATTTTGATTCAAATAACCTACATTAAAGATATTTACATGCCAAATAAAATATATATCTTGAATTCTCTGGGAATTGCCTCTTAAGCCCTCTTTATTCTGAATGCATTTTGCTGAATTTTGCGTAACTGGCAAACCATAACTTACTGCACAAAAAAAATGTTTGATCTCGTCTAAGCACACAATTTGTGTCGTTTACATTTTTGTTGTGTAGGTAACCGTTGTTTTTATGAATGAGAGAGCACAATAACCTCAAATAACATAGCTTTTGTTTCCATTTTATGTATTAGTTATTAAAAGCTGAAATAAAATAACATTTCGCTCTTCTATTGTTGCTGTCGATATTCGATTCAGGAGGCAGTGAAGAAAGAAAGAAAAAGAATCGGTAAATAAACATGGTCGAATGCGTTTGAGAAATAATGTAAATATCACAAACATAACCTGATGAAATCTCCCTTCCTATATGTTATAAAGTATTAATAATCTATTTCGATGCATTGTCTCGTGTTTTCATCTCTTAGGACAATTATCGACAAGATGTAAACACTCGTGGAATTGCTTAGAATAATCGCATAAGAATAGCTTTTAAAACATTTGACTATCGCCTTAGCATAGCGCATTGCTTTAGTTCATTTATGCTTATAAGGAAATATGTAGTAAGTACATTCTGCTAATACTTATCTCCTTTTGAATTTTGTATAAAAATCTGATGTGTATCGTTCACATGACTTTCTCTATATTGCTGCAACAAATTATTCTTTAAAAGCTTATACTTCTATTTACTCTATGCTAATCAGAAAAAATGAGCAGAAATAGTCTTATTACTTGCTTTCTTGTAAGTAGAAGCGAAATAAGGGACTACCATAGGTTAAAATGATAGTCAAAAGCTGGTTGCTATGTCAGTGAAGTTCCTTTGTTTATATGGATAGGAGTTGACAAGTTCCTGTATGAGAAAAGTATACGTTTTTCATAGCAGAAACCAAGAATAAGGAGTGTCTCAAAAACGACGAACTCACGAAAAAATGTATATAGCATAAATTGTGTGTTTTAAGGTGCTCTACCTTTTTTGTTCAGTAAGTTTTTGTCCATCTCTTACGGTTTAGCAGTTATTCAACATTCAGTAAAATTCATCCAGAATAAACTACTCTTCAGAGGCTATTCCCAGAAAATGCAAGATATACCTTCTATTTGTCAGGTAAATATCTTTAATATATGAAATTTTAATCAAAATCGTTAGTGCTATTTTTGAGCAGATCAAAATTTTCGAAAAAAGTTCTATGTAAAGAATAGTTGGGGGTGGGGGAATTTTTCTCAAAATCTTTGAATCGCATCCATGGAAGATACTAAACTTAAATACCAAGTTTGTTCTTTACCGACTTTTCGTTTTTGAGCTATCGTGTTCTCGGATACACGGACACATAGACACACACACACACACGGCCCTTTTTGTGAAAATGCTTTTTTTGGATATTGGGGCTCCTAAAACATATATTTCCGGTGAAATCTCGGTATCGAATTTTTGGGTGGAGTGCAATACCTTCTCTACACACTATGTACATAGTGCGTATAAAGAAAGTAAAAAGAATAATGTTTTGTAAGAAGTTTGTAGAACAGCTAGAAAAATCATGTGAGTGTAACACGTCAGATGTTTTACAGATATTCTGAGGGAAATCCTTTCAATTCTTTTTGTTGTAAATGCATTTTACAGTGGTGTGGATTTCAGATAGGATGTCACCGTACAGTATAAAGCGAGAGGACAACAAAACAGGGTGGGGTTCCATTGGATACAAACCCTCTCCAATCCAATCTAGAGATGCAGTTCCTGGTATTTCTCTACAAACGACCACATAAACCTCAACCGCCAGTCCTCTTCATCACGGTCAGAATCAACCTCCCCTACCCCTCAACAAATGATCACAACCAACTCCTGCCTTTTATGTGGTAGGTATCATTCCCTACACACCACACCTTCCGTGAGCTCGTGTTGGACACACCCACTTAAAAAACTGCGAGTGTAGAGGCATTTAAACCAGGTATTTCCCTTCATCCAAAATAAAACCAAGTACCTTACTTCTTACTTTAGTACGCATATAATACATCCCATTAAAAATTAGATACAGATCTATATAATACGAGGAACGTTCAATAAGTCATTAGGAATGTTAGAAAAACAATTACTTTTTGAAATACTTTATTTGTAAGTTAATAATTTATTAATTGGCATGCCAACATGTCATGTATCGTCCGCAGTTATGTATCGATTGCGACTGAGAGTATCAAACCTGTTTCCAAATCGACCACATGATTGCGTTTATTCTCTATTGAGAGCAAACGCAGCACCCATTTTGCCAAGACCTGGGTGAGACCTAATTTTTGTTCAAAATTGAGCACACTGTAACTAGTGATATACTGTGGTTTTTATATTTCGCGAACTTTGATTCATCAAAATCATATCTTGGATTTTGTCTACTGTTTCGGAGGAAGTTACGTTCATAACGTTGTTTATCATTTGCGGATGTACGGCCACTTTTAAATTCATTTATCCAATTGTAAATTATTGCAAACGCAGGACAGATGTGCCATTAACTTCATCAAACTTGCTTTTATCTCTTTCTTTGTTCAGTTCTTTCAAATAGAAGTGTTTATTCACTGCACGAAGCTCGTGTTTTTCCTTTTTTTTAAAGAAGCACAAGATTGTTGATTCAATCGCCTATGGCACGAAACCAAGTGATGGATATTGCTGAAACTTTAACTGCCATCCAGTAAGAGACGATGGTTACTAAATACAAACTTTTCTCGATGACGCGAGTGCGTGGAACACAACACCTGCCATATCAACTATGTACATTGCTAAAACGGGCTAGAGAAAGTAAAAAGGACTGTCCACATTTTGCCTAAAACATCACTTGAAGAGTCTTTTAAAACATTGGTTTTGGTTTTACATATAACTAGTAGATACAAAAATGTAAGAAGGGTAGTATTGGATATAGCATTTGACAAAAATATTTGCCATATACATTTGCTTCTAAACGGACTCTGTACTCGGTTTACAGTCTTGTGTATACTTTAGAATACAAAAGGTGAAACAAATACATACATACGTGAATGCCTTCAACATACAATGCGCCCAACAACGAAGAATGCAGGTAAACACATAGAAACATTTTGAAGGACGTGGTTTGTTGTGTACCAGAATTTGATGGTTTGGGATTGGCTATAAGCTGACCTACTGTCCAGCATACCTGGTTGACCTTGGTGCCTGCACGGTGCAAGACTTTTTCATTCAGTTTCGGGATACCACGTCGATCGCTTGTTTGTGGCTTGGAAGTTTTGTTTGTTAAGTGAATCTGTTTTGTATTGAGCCAGAAAGGTGAGCTAATTGAATTTTTCGTGCACCAATTCGCTATTTTTAAGTTTATATGTGGCTTAATATCTGACTTATCATCTTTCACAGAAAATTTTCTCTTGGTAAATTTGTTATTCAAATCCTTTCTTCAATGGCATATACAGTTACCGATATACATATTTGTACAATAGAAAATACAAACGGAAATATTCTTTTTCGAAAATGTTTATTTTTACTTTCTCTATTCTATTGCACCCAAATTTCGCCAGAAAAACATGTTTTGGGACCTCCTGAATCCCCCCCCAAAAAAGCATTTCTAGAAAAAGGTTCGTGTGTGTGCTTGTGGACAGCATAGCTCAAAAACAAAATTGTTCGTTAAATAGCAAACTTGATATTTAAGTTCAGTATCTTCTGAGGATGCTACACAAACTACCTTTTACATGGCAAAGCTTTAGAACAAATTGATTTTCTAAAAAAACGGCTCTTAACGATTTTAATTAAAATATTGTATATCAAAGATATTTAGTACGTGGCAAATAAAATGTATATCTTGAATTTTCTGGGAATACCTTCTGAAGATATCTTTATTTTTAATGAATTTTTCGGATTTTGTTATAACTGGTAAATTGTAACAAATGGACCAAAGCTTGGTACACAAAAAGTGTAGAGCTCGTTAAAACACACCATTTTTATTTCACCGTTTTTAAAATATTCCTCGTTATTGACTTAAATTTTAAAACACTAAATACTTTTCTCGTAAGGGAACGTGTCAAAACTTGACCATGAAAATAATCTGATTACTGTACCATAGCAACCACATTTTAAAGCAACTGACTGTTGGTTTAGCATAGTGTATACCCTAATTTCCTGTCTAATTATAAGGAAGTAGTTAATAAAACCGTTTCTGTCAATGTTTATCTCGATTAGCATAAAGCAAGAAGAAGAATGAGCTTATTAACAATAATTTATTATAGAGAGGTAGAGAAAGTCATGTGAATGGAACACATGAGATTTTTAAACATGTGCTGTGTTCCATTCACTGTCTTTTTAGCTATTCTGCAAACAAATATTTTTACAAAAGCTTATTCTGCAATCTCCTTCATGCTGATAAAGATGTACATTAGCAGAAAGTATTTTTTAAGTTCCTTATAAGCAGAAGGGAAATGAAGGCACACACAAAGCTAAAGCGATTATCAAATCCTTTAAAAGTTGTTTGCTATATGACTAAAGTTCGCTGGTCTTTGCATAGCCAGGGGTTAAAAGGGGGTAAAATCAGAAATTCTCCCTTGAGGAAACTGATCATATTAAATATATATGAACACTCAAAAAATACTTATGCCATAAAGTGTGTGCTATAATGATATATGCATTCCCATGTAGTATGTTTTTGTCTATTTCTAACGCTTCACCAGTTATGTAAAAGTCATCCAGAGTAAATATCTTTGCAGAGGCTATTAACATAAAATTCAAGATATATGTTTTATTGTCGTAAATATCTTTAGTATTCTTATTTTAATTAAAATTGCAAGAGCAATTTTAAGAAAATCATAAGTTTTCGAAAACGTTTCCATGTGAAGGATAGTTTGGGGTGGCAGATTTGCTTTAAACCTTTCATGGCACATCCAAAAAGGAATTTAAATGATGGTTAAGATTGGTATTTAACCGACTTTAAATTTTTGAGTTTACTGTTCATGGGCAATTTTCTAAAAATGTTTTATTCAGTCAGGGGACATTAAAACATGTATTTCAATGAATTCTTGGAATCAAATTTTTGAGTGGAATACAGTATCGTACCTTTTTACCTTATAACACATAGATAGATACTATAGAAAGTAAATACGGAAATATTTGTCATACATATAAGCTCAAACGGTATTTATGTAAAATTTGGGCCGCTCTAAAAATCGAATAAAACTAAGTGTGATTGATTGATCTTGCATTTCTGATGATGATTTCAAAGGTTTTATGTGTCGGAGAAGCTTGTTTTTACTATACATAAATTCTTGTGGCTGCTGGATATTTACCAAACAATTATACATAAATGTGTAATATATAAAAAATAACTGCTTTTATAATGTTCAGAAATAGTATATTTCTCCGCAAAATACTACCACAATAGAAAATTAGAAATATAAATTTATATACACACACTAACCATAACGGATTCGAACAAAGCCTCGCACTAAATATGAAAACCACCTTGCACAGTGGTTTCGCCTATAGCAACATAAAAAAAAAAAAAAAAAATAGGGTAATTATAGAAAAATTGGGCCCCTCTAGAAATTAAAAAGATTGTGGTTTGACTGTAAGTTTGGTTTATACTTGTTACGTTTTCACCAATTTTTTTTTTCGGAAATGTAATTAAGTTAAACGCTAATTTATTACGTGCGTATAGCGATCCTTTTTTGTGAATATTTATGAAGTATGCTGCCTAGAAGGAGTAGAATATAAATAAAGGAGTCTTGTAGTATTTTTGCAATGTAGATATATAATAATACTACACACTAAAGTGCCTAAACCTGAGTTTCATTGTCGGCGGCAGGCGAACAGTGTTGTGGAATGCAACACCGGCGTATGTCGCTAGACGCTGTGCCGATGTATGACAAGTATGTTTCACGCAGATACAGCTGTTCAGTGAATTTTATCATGCAGAACTCTAAAATCGAATGAAACTAAGTGCGATTGATTGACTTTGTATTTATGATGACAATTTCAAAACCTGTGGATTTCAAATTTAGTGCGAGGTTAGGTTCCAATCCGTTTAGGTTAGTGTGTGTATATAAATTTATGTTTCTAATTTTATATCGTGGTAGTATCTCATTATCGATATTTCCAACAACTCCTAACAGCGCAATGGATACAACATTAGTTTTTTAAACCATCTCCCCACCCATAATCCCTCTCTAACCACACCGGTCCCGTTAGAGTGCAAAACTGCCATAAATCGCAGCGGAGAGAGTTAGCGGCACAACTTGTAAATAATTACCAAAAATAGTCACGCTAACCAGTGAATTATTTCTACGGGTTCCTACCAAGAGCGACATGTGTCGTTATTGCATACCAATAGATAGTGTCTTCCGCTAGCAACGAAATGAAGCTTTTTCGTTATAAATCGAATATGTCAGCACATACTACACATTACAAAACCATTTTTACTTTCTCTACACGTACTGTGTACATAGCGTACAGAGAAGGTATTACATTGCACCCAAAACTTCGATACCAAGATTTTACCAAAAATACCTGTTTTGGGTCCCCCTGAATCAGAAAAAAAATTCAGAAAAAGTTCGTGTGTATGTGAACTCGATAACTCAAAAACGATAACTCGATAGGATACCATACTTGGAATTTAAGTTCAGTATCTTCCAAAAATGCAACACGAAAATTTTAAACAAAATCCCCCCACCCCCAACTACACTTTACATGAAACATTTTCGAAAATGTTGATTTTCTCAAAAATCGCTGACGAATTTGATTAAAATATCGTGTATTAAAGACATTTGCATGACAAATGACATGTATATTTTAAATTTTCTCGGAATAGCCTCTGAAGACATCTTTATTCTGAATAAATATTACGGAATTTTGCATAACTGGTAAACCTTAAGAGATAGACAAAAACTTACTTAATAGAAAATATACATCTCGTTAAATCTTACAATTTATGTTATATGTATTTTTATAGAGTTTATCATTTATAAGATATTTCTTGTTATTGGCTTTAGTTTTTTAAATACTTATACTTTTCTCACACGGCAATTTATCGACTCCTTTCCGTACAAACAAAGGAACTTCAATCACATAACAACCAGTTTTTTATTAATATTTTAGCCTATGCAACTCCCTTATTTCCCTTCTACTTGCAAATATTAAGATTATTTCTGCTAATTTTTTCTCTATTGCTATTGCTTTTCAGCAATAATTTGTTGCAGAGATGTAGAGAAAGTCATGTGAATGGAACACATCAGATTTCTCATTCATACAATACTCGTTTATGTATAGTTATATGGTAAATATCCGTCACATACCAACGTTCCAGCATGCACGTAATAAAAAACAAGCTTTTCCGCCAAATAAAAACTTTGAAATCGTCTTCAGAAATACAAAGGCAATCAATCACACTTAGTTTCATTCAGTGTTTAGAGCGGCCCAAATTCTGCATAATTGCTCAAAGATTTTATTAGCGTAATTATACATCTTTTGCTATTCTATTTACGTGTTCTACAAACCGTAAAAGAATGTTTCTTCTCAAGGATTATATTTTATTGTGGAAATATCTTGAGTATTAGTAGATACGCTAAAAGTAAACATAGATAATAATCTGGTAAACCAAAACGTGCCTGTCACCTGTAGTGAAATGCTGTCCTCTAGTAATGAATGGAATGACTCGTAAACCTCAGGAGGTCAAAATGAGTCGCAAACAAAAGGAAACATCTTTTTGAATCAAGGAAGGTCGTTATTAAATTATTACCAAATGGCCGACAAGCACGGTAATTTCGACTTTATTACTTCCACAAATAATAAGGAACAGGTGAACAACCTTGTATATAACTAAATTAGTGAAACAGGAGATATCTGATTATACCTATGTAGAAGCAAGTAAACTTTTCATTATTTTTTGCAACGTAGTAGCAGGAGAAAAGGGCATATGACATAATGTTTTAAGAATGCGTTTTTATTTTCTTTACACGTACCATATACATAGTGTATGGAGAAAGTATTGCACTCCACCCAAAAATTACATACCGAGATTTACCGGAAATATATGTTTTAGGGTCCTATGTGTCCAATAAAAGCATTTTCAGAAAAAGATCCGTGTATCCGTGTCCGATAGCTCGAAAACGAAAAGTCGGTAAAATACCAACTTTGGTATTTAAGTTTAATATCTTCCTGGGATGCGACACGAAGATTTTGAGAAAGCACCCCCCCAAACCACCCTTTACATGGAACATTTTTCGAAAATTTTGATTTTCTTAATAATGACTAACGATTTTGATTAAAATATCATATATTAAGGATATTTACCTGAGAAATAAAATGTATATCTTGAATTTTCTGAGAATACTTTTATAAAAATACTTTTTTTAGATTCAGAGGGTCCTAAAATATGTTTTTTCGGTGAAATCTCGGTCATCATCAATCATAGCGCATCGATCTCTGTTCAAAGATATCAGCTGATTAGCCGGAACACGGAGAAACCGCGCAGTGCATTTCAAAGATACACCCACGCAAGCATTTTACCACGCGTACAAACAAAAGCTGGTATATAAAACGGCATTTCCACAGAGTTTTGGATGGAGTAATTACAAACTTTGAACATCAGTTTGTCAATTATCGTCATCAATTAGCACAGCCCTAAAGGTGTGTCACTTAAAATCAATTGATGAGCAGGTTATGTGATATGTGTTGAATGTTCGGAACCTAAAACTGCTGCATTATAAACTATGGTTTTAAGAGTGAATAAACGGAAACAGTATAATGGGGCAAGCTTCCACATGTGCTGTACATTAATTATGTTGCATCATTGCGTAACCAGATGATTCCCTAGGGCGTCTTGTTTCGAGAATAGTTAACCAGTTGAGCTGCGAAGGGCGGGAAACCCAGTAAACTGTGTAACCAAAGCAATTCAACACGGAGATTTGCTTTGGTTTATAGCTTTGCTGTTGAACATCAGTATACCATTTATTTTTTCTACACATATGTATCTAAATAATTGGTAGAAAAGGTATTGTGTTTGTCGGAATTTCGCTGAAAATACACATTTTAGGGACCCTTGAATTTAAGAAAAACATTTTAGAAAAGGTTCGTGGGTGTGAAAAATATAACTCAAAAACGAAAATTCGGTTAATACCAAACTTGATAATTAAGATGAGAATCTACTAAGGATGCGCCACGTAGATTTTAAATAGAATAGAATAGAATAGAATTCTATCATTCCAAACTACCGTTTACAGGGAAACATTTTCAAAACTATTGTCTTCTCAGAAATGGCAGTAATGATTTTGCTTAAAATACCGTATATTAGATATACAGAGCCGTTAAAATATAAGGTAACCCCGGTCGCGGCCTCTCTCCACTGCGCGAGAGATCCGAGAGTTGCACGTAAAGTGCTGCTGGTTAAGGTGCGCTAAAAGGCGTATCTTAAATTACGGAAATGTTGATCTTCTCCTCACATACGGACAGCACAATTTGCGAAAATATACTCGCTCACTCATCTAAGCCTAGCATCAGGAATCCTTGTGATTTCTCGCATGATGTTATCACAATGCGTCTCTAATTACACAGGGATTTTTGCTATTGTGCTTAGATGAATGTTGTGGCGGTAACGTATGGGTAGCGGGTTTGTACCCGCGTACAGGTTTTGCGTACTTAAGGATGGTGTGGAGATGTGGATGCCCTAGCTCAAGATTTTCTTAGCATGGAACCTTTTTCAGGTGTATTAAGACACAAGTGATTTTCTATGAGTTACAGATTATTGTTGAACTCATTTATTCATTTTGTTCGGCATTTTCTGCCGTCGAACACACACGCATTCCTCCTAAACTTTCTACTCTTAAGTTAATGACCGCACCTATTATTACTTATTACTTTTAACAGTCATTTGGTGCAGTGATTTTGTCCGTGTTCCGGCGTATTAAATACAACTATTTCCATCACAACCAAATGTAGCCCGTGCGGCTCCACCCTGGATCACAAATATCACATCTTAGCTCCACGGATGTTCCATGCCTAGTGCAAAAGTGTCGCTCGACCAGCAAGAAAACCGTTAATCATGCTTTGTTATGTACACTTTCGACCAGTGTAACCTCACCCCTTCAGTTCAATGTCCTTCCCTTAACGGTACTATCCTACCTGGGTCACTTGTCAGCTCGTGACTACTGTTTGTCCTTGCCTCCTTTCCTAGTCATCTTTTATTTACATTTGTCCCGTCTTAGTATAATTTTTATACTATTATTTGCTATAATTTATATCTCCCTTTTAGGTAACTTTTAACCTTGTGACATGACATGTACTGTCTCAATGTGCAAAAACATCTTTGAATTGTTAAACTACATGCTTGAGAGTAGATGGTCAATAGTATAACATTTATTTAAGGTAAGAGCCCCAATGTGCATTTGCCGGCACCACTTTCTCGGTGACTTTCCGAACTCTCACGGAGTATTTCTTGAATTATCTGGGAGTAGCCTTAGAGTATCTTTTCATTCTGGGCGAGCTTTGTATAACTGAAACCACAGATCTCATTGAAAAACACAATTTTGGCCCATACATCTTTTTTGTATGGATAACCGTAGCAGAAATAAATATACTTAAGGTTTTCTCAAGCAACAATTCCTTTTTCGTTTTTTACCTCTTTTTTATTACTCCTGGATAATAAGAGAAACCATTTTCAATGGTTTTCCACAACATGCTGATTTTAAATGATCTGATTATGGCTTAGCATAGTGTACTCCACTATTTCCTTTTTACTTACAAGGACCTAAGTAATAATACGATTTATGATGTTTTATCTTGATTATCATAATCTTTTGTAAGAATAATTTATTTTCAGCAGCTATAAGGAAAGTCATGTAAATAGAACACATCACATTTTTCAATATATGGGACAACTACTTGTCCAACATTCAACCACAAACATGCTTTCAAGTGTTCAGTATTTAAGTTGCATTTCTGACGTGATATTGTAAGCTTCATTAAAGAAAGCAGTGTTCTTAGGTTGTTTCAAATATACCACAATTCTTTTGGCCGCGATGTAGTGAATGTATGTGCGGTTTATGGTGGAGAAAGCGGCGCAGAGGCGGGTTTTCTCCGGCTTATACGAAATCCGCTGCCATTACATTCCACCGGAGCTCCATCTTATTCCATCATCAGTATCATCGCCTGCGGTGCTGTAGTAGTAAACGCGAGCGTTAAATACTATTAAAAATTCCTTTAACGAGTTTGTAAAGAAAATCTTTATTGTAGCTTACTTGGCTTCGTTTACCAACTTAGGAATTTGTGTATTTTTGTTATCCCATCTAATACAATTAAACATGATATTAAACATAATTCATAATCATTTATTAAACAATATAAATTCAATATTAAAATTTATGATAAGATTACTTTGCTTTGAAAGTAAAACTTATATTGGATAGGTAGAGTCAGACTCAAAACTTCAACGCCATAGCGGGATTTGAACCACGGATCCCCTGGTCTCTAGCCGGTTGCTCTTCCACTAAGTTACCATGACAACATGTCGGTATCACATTGAATTTCTCAGCATGTTTCCCGGTAAACCACAAGGTGATCTCAAATTATTTTGAGATGACAACCCCAATGGCGACTTATAATGCTGTAAGTACTTTTAAGTCCCAGGATTCATAGTATAGCCAACTGTTTTGGTCAATTGGTATGGTTTAATTGTTTTTTAATACAAGCCGTGTTTTGGACAGGGTTGGAAAGGTAGAATGAGACTATGGCATTGAATTTTATCAGTCTGACTCTACCTATCCAATCCTGTCCAACACACGGCTTGTGTGAAAAACAATTAAACTAAAACTTATGTTGTTCTTGATAATAAATGAGAAATTTTCTTCCCAAGTTTCTCGAAAAAAATGTAGTATAGAAATTGGCCTATCAGCTTACTAGCTCTGATATAGCAGCCTCAAAACAACGAAATAATAAGTTGTCTTCCGCCAGAATGATAGTATATTGTGTAACTGTGCTGTCCGCAGTGAGAGATGTAAACAGTCCTGCTCGCCACTAAGCAAACTTGATTCGTCTTGGGGAAGCCATATGTAAGTACACATAATGTTTTAAGTATAGTAGCCATGTTTTTGTTAGGGTTAATTAAGTATTTCTAAACAAGTGTATTATTAATCTGTAACAGAATCCCTGAGTAGCATTTATTCAAATTTCTAACCGTAAGCTTAAAGTAATAGCACATTTTATTGAATTAAATGCATTTTCTTCTGCTTTTAAAACGTTTTAAAATCCTTGTGTAGCATCATTGAACTTCGCTTAAGCCTACTGTATTTCCTTAAACTAGTAAATGTAATAAAATAATTTTCATCTAGGATAGCGCGAAGTAAATGGAAGAATAAACTCGTTTAAGATAAGTTTACTGAAGAATGGGTGGAGAAACTCCGCGTTTTCTAAAATACAAAGTCATTATTCTGTTTTTACTTTCTCTATGCGTACTATGTACATAGTGTATAGAGAAGCTATTGTACTCCACCAAAAAATTCGATACCGAGATTTCAGCGGAAATATATGTTTTAGGGTCCCCTGTATCCAAAAAAAGAATTTTCAGAAAAAGGTCCGTGTGTCTGTGAACACGATAACTCAAAAACGAAAAGTTGAGTTGAGTTAACATTTTGGTGATATTCCGGATTATTTGTTTCAATTTTAAGTCACATAAATTTTCTCGAACAGGAAGATATCTTTGTTTCTCGTTTATTTACTCCTAGATAGCAAAGCTGGAATTTCAATTCTTTCATATAGGACCGGCTTTTAAAGAACTTGACTCTCGCTTTAGATTGTATCTTTTGAATAAAAATTCATTTTCGAAACAGATAAGAAAGTTATGTGAATGGAACACATCAGATTTTTTTTAAACAAAATTTTGTATCCTGGGTCTTGCAAAGAGAAGTAAATTTAAAGATAATAACCTAATGATCCAATCTTAAAATATTCGACTATTTATTCAATCTAATGTATTCCCTTGCTCTTCTTTTAATGACAAGGAAACGTGTCATAAGGCCTCTAATTTTTATCTCTATTAGCATGAAGTGGATTGACAAATATGTATTTTTTTTAAGATTAGAATAATATAAACATTTTGAGAAAGTCATGTGAATATCAGAAATTTATAGAACAGCTTGTTGAATGAATATAAAATCAATATGAATCTCTCAACCAATATTTCTAATTCCTATGTGCAGAGGTTGCAATCGTTATTTATAATAGAAATGGCAAAAATTGTGTTTATATTGTGAGTAAGTATTCTACGAACAACGTAAAACAGTTTTAAGAAGCGTGTCACACACTATTTTTACTTGCTCTACACATACTATATACTTAGTGTATATAGCAGGTATTGCACTCCACCCAAAAAGTCGATACCGAGATTTTACCAAAAATATGTGTTTTAGGGTCCCTGTATCCAAAAAAATAAGTATTTTCAGAAAAAGGTCCGTGTGTGTCCGTGTGTCAGGGTGTTCGTGAACACAATAACTCATAAACGAAAAGTCGGTATTTATGTTTAATAGCTTCCATGGATGCAACACAAACTATTCTTTACATGGAACTTTTTTCTTAACGATTTTGATTAAAATATCGTATATTAAAGATATTTAACTGACAAATAAAATTTATTTTTCAATTTTCTAGGAATAGCATCTAAAAACTACTTTATTCTGGATGAAGTTTACGGAATTTTGCATAACCGATAAACCGTAACAGATGGAGAAAAACCTACCACACAAAAAATGTACAGCTTAAAACACACAATTTATGTTATATACATTTTTTTCTTGGATTTGATCGTTTTTTGTTGTTTTTGTTTTTTTTTTTTTCCAGCATTGAAAAACTTTCTCATACAGGAATTTGTCAACTCCTTTCCATACAAACAAAGAAACTTCAGTCACACAGCAACCAGCTTTTGATTTTCACTTTAACCTATGGTACTCCCTTATTTTGCTTCTACTTACAAGGAAGCAAGTAATAAAGAGTATTTCGATTAAATTTTATTTATGGACGCTCTTTAACTACTGTGGTTCTCAGCGTCCCATTCTAAATTGATTGTTAAAAGTCCGCTTAAGTTTGCTCACAAGCCTCTCTATCAGGCTTGAGTTTCTTCTACATGCCGTAAATCTACGACACGGGACCAACGGCTCTAGTTCTCTTGCGAAGGAAGCCATGTAAGGATTTTTAAACTATCGTCTTCCGCCGGGTTTGAACCCGCTGCCTTGGGTATATGAATTTAGCATGGTAACCATTACACCACGGAGGGCGACGTTTGAAGTAAATAGAAGCATAAGCAATCATTTGTTTCAGAGATGTAGAGAAAGTCATGTGAATGGAAGACATAAGATTTTTCCAGTATTGTTTGAGTGAAGCCAAAACGTTTTAAGTTCAGAGCCATAACCTTCCTCTCGGAAACACACTCCAAGTTGCCGCGCGTCTCGGATCATTAGTCTTGTTGGAACTCCAGCACGTACCCACACTCGTGTCTGGGGTATATGCCCCTCGGCAGCAAGGCGTCTTGCACACTAACAATCTCACCAACAGTCAAACGAAATACGACCTTAACGACATGGACGCGAAAGGTGAAGTTTAATCCTCTCCAAAGTGTTTCTCTGTGTTGGAAGTAGTATATAGCGAGAGCGGAATGGCAACAGTACGTGTGTAAACAAGGGAGTAAATACGCACGAACTGCAATTTAAAATGATGTGAGCCTCTTAACACCGTGTCAATGTTGCCGAGATTGTACACTTAAGCTTCAGAGATCATGCTTCTAAAATGCCTTTAACGGGGATAGATAATTACACGCAAAATCCAAAACTGGCGGGTTCAATCTTTTTGGATGTTATGATATACGGGTGTCGGCTGATAAGTCCCGGGCCTCTCAATGGAAACAGCATTTTTTTTTTTTTTGCTTTATTTCTTGACATAATCTCCAAAAATGCTAATACATTTGTCATATCGGTGTTCTAATTTAATTATACAATCTCTGTAGTGCGATTTAACAAGATCCTCAAAATAGCTGTTTCCCGCGTCAATGAACTCGTTGCTGTAAAATCTTCGCCCTCGAAGACATTTTTACTTTCTCTATACGCACTATGAAAAAATTCGATACCGAGTTTTCACCGGAAATATATGTTTTAGGGTCCCCTTTATCTAAAAAAAGTATTTTCAGTATTTCCGTGTGTCCGTGTGTCCGTGTGCCTGTGAACACGATAACTCAAAAACGAAAAGTCGGTAAAATACCAAACTTGGTATTTAAGTTTAGAATCTTCCAGGTATGCCACACGAAGATTTTGAGAAAAATCCCCCTACCCCAAACTACCCTTTACATGGAACTTTTTTTGAAATTTTTGATTTTCTAAAAAATGGCTCTAACGCTTTTGATTAAAATATCGTATATTAAAGATATTTACCTGCCAAATAAAATGTATATTTTGAATTTTCTGGGAATAGGCTGTGAAGACTACTTTATTCCGAGTGAGTTTTCCGGAATTTTGCATAACTGCTAAACCGTAAGAGATAGACAAAAACTTACCACACAAAAACTGTGGAGCACATTAAAACACACAATTTATGTTGTATACATTTTTTCTTGGAATTGTTCGTTTTTGAGATATACTTAGTTTTTGTTTTCAGGTTCGAAAATCTTAACTTTTCTCATACAGGAATGTGTCAACTCCATGCAAACAAAGGAACTTCAGTCACGTAGTAACCAGGTTTTGACTATCGCTTTAACCTATGCTACTACCTTACTTCCTTTCTACTTACAAGTAAGAACGTAATAAGACTATTTCTACTAATTTTTCTAGATTAGCATGAAGTAAATGGAAGCCTAAGTTTTTAACTACAATTTGTTGCAGAGATGTAGAGAAAGTCACGTGAATGGAACACATAAGGTTTTTTGATGTTTGGGAACAGTGGTAGTCACTGGGTGCTAGATCTGTCGAATAGGGTAGATGTTCAAGCAATTTCAACTTTAATTCGCACTATTTCTATTTCAACGACAGAACGATGGGCCGGAGCATTGTCGTGATGTAACAAGATGTTTTTTTATTTTTGCCAAATGAGGTCGTTTTCTTTTTACCTCATCACTTTATTGTTGCAGTAAGCTTGCATAGTAGTTAACTCTTTTCCAAGCAATCAATAAAAATAATTCCCTGTGCATTCCAGAAAACATATGCCATAACCTTCTTAGCTGATAAAATTGACTTTGCCATTTTTGGAGTTGGTTCACCTGGCGCAATCCACTGTTTTGACTGTGATTCACTTTCTTGAGTGTAGTGATGTATCCAAGTTTCATCCATTGTAATAAGCTGCCTGAAGAATTCACTGGGAGTTTTACGGCAGAGCTCCTCATTTTTAACAAAAACAGTTTGTCTTTGCAATTTTTGATCGGGTGTCAAGAACCGCGGCACCCATCTTACACAGACATTAATTATAATATTATCTGCACGTTGTTTTGATATGTTTACCGCCTTTGCTATCTCAAACAATTTTAATCTGCGGTCTTCTAGTACTAAACGTTGATTTTTTTTCAATGATCTCTGGGGTTGTCACTTCTACAGGGCGTCCAGAGCGAGGCTTACCACTAGTGCTCATACGTCCCATTTTAAACTCTGCAACCCACCTTTTAATCATTGAATATGAAGGTACAAAGTATTTTAATGCACTTATCCTTGTATCAGTGCAGGTAATTACATAATAGAAATTAAAATGTACTCAACTTCTAAGGAAAAGAAATCCAAGGAGTTTTTTTACATCTGTTAGGCAAACTTGAACTTCATGTACAATAAGGGAATGAGCCACATTTTTTGCACGTGAGTGTACGTACATATATAGAACTTCTGTTGTTAAAAATGTTGAGAAAAGCAGATCAAAGTTTAACAGTCTACTTATTACATCGCAAGTGCTGAGAAGCGACATGAGAAAGCACTGCATCCCTTGAAAATATTGAATTGTGAAATGCAGAGGCAAATGGTGCGTCCCGTACTCGGCAGACACTTAACTCCATGGCACGACAGCTCACGGGGAACCTTGGTCTACCGCCCGGCCGCTGCGTCCCCCATCTCGGTCCACTACAGACGTCATGGATGGGGTGCAGTATTGGAGGGTGAAACGTGGTCAGCGCCTCGAGTCCCTCCCGGCCGGTTAACGCGGTCCTCATGACCTGGAGCCGCTACTTCTCCATCAAGTAGCTCCTCAATTGGCCCCCCAGGAACCTTACGAGGCTGAGTGCACCCCGGGCCAGGTCTCCCAGCGGGGGAAAAATCCCCACGCACTCGGCACACACTTCATATTTTAATGGCTACTGGCTTTTGAACTCATCGTTTTATACCAAAAGTTTTGTTGTCTCTCCTTCTTTGGCAAAATATAACGGTTATTTTCACTTGTGTCAGACGTTTTGAAATTCATATATCTATTTGCCTTAGCTCTATCACTGAAATTAAATACCACTTAGGTTAATTAGAAAGTCATTTAATAATCAATTTAAAAGCACAGTAATTCACCGCAAATTTGCGGAATGTTAAAACTAATAACTGATGCTGCTTTATAAAATTAGTTACATGTATGTTTCTGAGACAACGTTGCACATATCGTCACAAACTTATAATGTCGGGTTCTCAATTGAATCTTCGCAGTGAGGTGAATGAGCTAGCACCAGAGCTAGGAAGTTCGTACCGCTCCGTATATAATTGGCGACCGGCAGTCTCGCCGCATCAAAACTAGTCATTGATAAGAACTCACGGTGGAAAGTTAAGCAAACCTGCTGTCAAGTAAACCGTACTTTTTCCAGAGAGCAAAAATACCTTATGAAACATTCGTATACCTATTTAAATAATTATGTACAACATATATTTTTATTTCACATATAAGAGTGACTCTAACTGGATTTTATATATTCACACTATGAAAATACTCAAGTAGCTATAACACGGATTTAAATATCTACTAATCGAGTGTTAAATAATGTCCAAATAAAAAAGTTCTTAAATACCTTCAGATTCTTACTAAATAAAAACGAAAGCAGGAATTAAACTAAACCTTTACTCATCTGCAGCTTGAAGAATTAAATATGTGTGGCTTCTATATAATGTTGGATTGTAAATCTATTCGCGCTTATGTTTGACTTTGTGTAGCGTTTGACTCTTCTCAGGGCGATTTTGTATCGGGCTTGTTGGGCTTCACAGACCCAGACTACCTGGTGGCTTCTTAAATAATAAGTCGCTAGGATTTTTGTAGAATCGCAGTTTATTTTTATAATTATTATTTTGCAATTCCAAAGATAAACTGTAATCGCTCGATGCTTTGTTGAACGCTGTGAATCCATGGGCGCGTATAATTCAACACGAATGCATTTTTACGCGTTATCTCTAAACGGCCTTTTCCCTTACGCGTGAAGAAGCCTCCTTCTTCCTGATAACTTGGCGTCACCAACCAGAAAATCAACACGTAACTATAGATACTGTTGAAAAACAAAATCGCATCGAGAAAATCAACACACTTAAATGCGACGAAAGCACAAAGAGCAATAAAAATTTGCATCCAGCGATTTCAACTTCGGAAGCAAAGGAATAAAAACAATTGAACATCAAATATTATAAACATGACATAAAACTCATAATATGTCGGCAGATTTTGTTATTAATTTATAAATATTGCCTCAAGCTGTATTACTGAAAACTATAAGTTTTAGAATAAAAACTTCATTATACGTTCCGACAAACACAATTTATAATGCAAAAAAAGTTAATTCCGCTTCGCATATGATCGGGGCATATGTAAAATATTTTATCAGTTCCGTTTCAGTACCACCAAATGAATAGCATTTGTTGGGATCTAAAAGTGCAGCTTGTATACTGAACCCTGCATTCTTTTCATGACACTTTTCATTTTCATTTTTATTTCAGGTAGAATGTCGTGAATTGGTAGATCCATCTTGACAGTGTTTCTAGAGCCGCACAGAGTCAGTTCGGTTCCACACCTCTGGACTGTAACAGTGTGATAGTTGTAGGTTAACTCTTTGAATAAATTTGCAATTAATAATAAATATACTTCTGTGAAGCTGTTCTGTTTGGCAGTTTGTATACAAGAACTGCCACCGGTTTCTAAATAAGTAAACATTACTAGAAAGCGTACTATGGTTGTAAAACAAATTTTGTTCACATTTGAACAGAACAAAGATGTTATTCGAACGCCTTCCTTCCTATAGACGTGGTTCTGCGTTATTTGGTGATACCTATTTTGCAGTAATGGGGTTCACTTTACGTTGACCTTTGCCGCATGGCCGCTCTTACTCTGTATAAGGAAATTGGTACGAACTTCCTAGCTCTGCTCGTCACAGTTCGGTTGGTAACTGGTCGTGCTAAATATTATTGGAAATGAAGGCGAGCTGAAACTGAGATTACTTACGACTGTCACTGAAAATGTTGCAAATTCTGTTCTCATTTCTGTAGGCAGAGTTCTTCAGTTTTGTCCTTAATCAGACAATTTGTGTAGCTTTAATTGTTTTTTCAAAAGTCTTTTGTAGGTCAGGAGTTGGATAGGTAGAGTTTAACTAAACAATTCAATGCCATAACCGAGATTTGAACCACGGATCTCCAGCTCTAGAGCCGGTTGCTCTACCACTTAATTACCATGGCAACATGCCGGCATACAATTAAGTTCCTCAACTGACTCGCAAATTTTCCAGTAAACCACAAGGTGATCTTAAATTATTTTGAGATGACATACACTAATGGGGACTAACAATGCAGATCAGTTGAGAAATGTAATACTATACCTGCATGTTGTCATAGCAGTTCAGTGGTAGAGCAGCCGGTTAGAGACTGGGAGATCTATGCCTCAAATCCCGGCTATTGCATTAAATTTGTCAGTCTGACTCTACTTATCCAAATCTGTGTAGGGTTTCCCGCATAAGCTTGTGATTTCCTTTAGTTCATCTTTTGCTTTCTCTACACGTATTATGTACATAGTGTATAGAGAAGGTATTGTATTGCACCCAAAAATTCGATACCGAGATTTCGCCGGAAATACATGTTTTTGGTCCTCCTGAATCGAAAAAAGGCATTTTTGGAAAAAGGTCAGTGTGTTTGTGCGTGTGTGTCTGTGGACATCATAGCTCAAAAACGAAACGACCGTTAAATACCGAACTTGGTATTTAAGTTTGGTATCTTCCAAGGAAGCGACACGAAGATTTTCAAGAAAATCCCCCACCCCATACTAGCTTTTACATGGAACTTTTTTCGAAAATGTTGATTTTCTAAAAAATGGCTTTAACGATTTTGATTAAATTATCGTAAATTAAAGATATTTACCTGAAAAATAATATGTATATCTTGAATTTTCTGGGTATAGCCTCTGAAGACTACTTTATTCCAGATGAATTTTACGAAATTTTGCATAAACGCCAAACCATAAGAAATGGACAAAAACTTACGACACAAAAAATATGAAACACATTAAAACACACAATTTATATTATATAATTTTTTTTCGAGGACGGGATAGTTTTTTAAAATATTCCTTGTTTTTTATTTCAGCTTTGAAAACCTTGAACTTTTCTCATACAGGAAGCTGTCAACTCGTGCCCTTACAAACAAAGGAATTTCAGTCACCTAGTAACTAGCTTTTGACTCCACTTTAACCTATGATACTCCCATATTTCGCTTCCACTTACAAGGAAGCAAGTAATAAGACTATTTCTGTTAATTTTTTCTCGATTAGCATGAAGAAAATTGAAGAATAAGCTTATTAACAATAATTTTTTACACAAAAATACAGAAAGTCATGTGAATGGAACACATCAGATTTTTTATTTTTGGATAACATTTATAGGGATGTAGTTTTATATACTTACTAACGGCTCTATGTTCTTCTTTCCTATGGTAATTTCTATATTCATTTTGTGGGATCTTTAATTGTATTCTAGTAATTAAGGCTCATATAGAATCACGATGAAGACATGCCGACTGTGCATATCGTTCAAGAAATGTATATTTTATGAAATGCAATCACCATCAAGAACAATGTCCTCAACTAAAATGCTCTTTTCAATTGTTAACTTTTTGACTTCACTTCAACATTACAACTACATAGAATTGAGTTGAAGTAAACAGTTCTCACAATATTATTCAAATAGAAATATGCTACTCCTCCATAGCTCCGTTCCCAACTTACCACAGCCACAAGTGTGTGACTGTATTGTAGAGACTCTTTTGAGACGCCCGTTAAATACATCAAGGTCTAAAATGTATATATTTCTGTGTATATTTTTCTAAAAGATTTGCTATGATTGCATTGCTATTTCTATTATGCATTTCAAATTCCATTCAAATTAATTACATTTTTGCAACACATAAATTATTTCATAAATGTTATGTATAATGGCAAGAGGTTTATTTAACTTGTTTTGTTGTCTGGATTATTTTATTAATCACTTTATAGCGACTTGAGTTAAGCTTAGAAATCTCTTTATACTTTAAAATACAGCAGTTTCACCAAGTTGAGCAGCCAACAGGATGTTCTATATGAGTGTCAGTTGCCAGGAGAGTTCCTGTGGGCTTTTCCACCATAGAAGCTTCGGGAACAATCCTGCAGAAAGGTCACTTTGTCTTGTGCAAGGATAAAGTGGGTCCACACCATATTTGGTAAATACCCGGCTTGTCAACACTGATAGCCGGATAGGAGCTCAAGATGCTATATAAGCAAGTAGGTGAGCCCGCCCCGGGCTTCTTGTTGGACTTTAGTCGTTTAGTCCGTTAGTCTTTTGTCTGCTCGACGCTCGGGCTGCGCTGCACCCAGACTCTGCAGGCCTCCGCAGGATCCAAGTGGACCACGACCGCTACCTTGCCATGGTACAGTGCGACATCACTTCCTGGTAAACATCTAAATTCCTAACTCCTTAACTAATCCCAATATTGTAATTCAGTCAGCTATCTAAGTTATGGAGCCCCAATCTTTGTAAACCAAACGCTTGCCCATTTCATACTTATGCATCCTTCAGAATATATTAGTTACGCTAAGCTTTGAGTTCTCTATCATTCAATCCCCAGCTATTCCTCCCTGTGTCCAACTCTAGTTGTGACAATATACTGCATAATCGAAATGTCCCAAGCACCACAAAATTTGCGAACATATTTTGGCGGTTCCTGAATATCAACTTTGACCAATACACAAAAATTGAAACAGTGAAATTTCGATTAATATGATGAATGCTGTAACCTTTTATATGTTTAGAAATGTTAAAATTAATGATTTTAATAAATATTTATTTTTTTGGAAAAATGGCTACTATACATTTTAGTATAAGTTTTTCCTTTGCAATAAATTCTATTATGTAATTTTATTTGTATTTAAATAAAAAATTTAAAATGTTGAAAGCGTGAAAACGCAGTTTTGAGAAATATCCTGTTTTATGCTAGAAAATTGCAATTTTGAACAATTTTTTATGGATGTAGAGCTCGAACCAAGGAGATGACACACAACCATTGATTCTCTATGGGCAGAAAAAGTATCTAAGTTATAACAAAGTCATTTTTACCGATTCTAGTCAAAATTTAATTTCACTGTCTTTGAAATCCACAAAGAAACTGTTTTTTTTTTAATCTAAACCACTCAATTACTCCCAACTAAAGATATTAAATATTTATTTTCCAATAGCAAAATATACAGTATATCTAATTTTACAGTTTTACTTTAGCTGCAGCTGTGATAGAGGCACTTTGAACTGTCATAATTTATGTCATATACGTATTTTTTGTGGAATTAACCATTTCTGCGATATTCCTTGTTATTTGTTACAGATTCAAAATACTTAAAGTTTTTCTCACAAGGAAAAGTGTAGACTCCTGGCCCTGCATAGAAACGGATTTTAGCCATATGGGAACCACTTTTAAAAGCTTTGACTATCGTTTTATCCTACTGTATTCTTGCAAGTAATTAAGACAATTTCTGCTAACGTTTATCTAAATTATAATAAAGTAGAAAAGTATGTTTTTTTAATAGTTTGATACAAAATGAAAATGTAAATGGCGTGTTATTTATGGACGCTCTTTCACTGCTGTTGTTCTCAGCGTCCCATTCTAAATTGGGCGTGAAAGATCACTTAATTTTGCTGAGAGGCCTCTCTATCAGGCTTGAGGTTCTTTTACGTGCCGTAAATCTACGACACGGGACCAACGGCTTTACTTTCCTTCCGAAGGAAGCCATGCTAAAGATTTTTACACCCGAAGAAATCCATCGTCCTCCGCCGGGTTTGAACCCGCGACCTTGGGTATATGAAGTTAGCATGGTAACCACTACAACACGGAGGGCGACTAGTTTGTTACAGCGATGTAGAGAAAGTCATTTGGATGGAACACATCAGATTTTTATTATGGATTTATTAGATCTCAAACTATAGTATACGATGGTGGTACTTGGCATTACTTCTATAGTAGGGCACTTTTGTTATTTCGTTCATTTCGAATTGTAGCTACCTACTGGTCTGTTATAAACATTAGGGCCCTAAGCCGCAAAGCGTAGCCGAGGGATATTTTTTATAAGTTGAGGAGTTTAGTATTTGCGGCCGAAGGCCGCTAAAGCGGAACTATGACAGTGTTTAGCCAAGGGATCTGTGAAGTTAAAACCCCAATGATCCCATGAAGAGGTAAAAATCTGAACAACTTAATGTTTTCAACATTTTCAAGTTTAGATCGCCAGTAAAAGTCTTAAGACCCTATGTGTGTGTTTGTGATTGCCGCACACATGTGCTGGAACCATCCTATAGCTTTACCGACATATTTTCGGTGACTTCTCGGTACTTATCTAATTTTCTGATGAAGTACAATGCCTTCTGTACCTACTATGTAGATTTCTACGTACAAGACAGATAAAATAACATAGGGTTATATTATTGAAAGAGTTACTAAATTAGATTGTCATACAGCTGTATTAAAGCTATAACTGAAGCCTGTACAATAAACGCTTGTAAACTGTGACAATAAAAGCAAGAGATGTTTCGAGGTAACAATGAAAAGGAAGTAATGACCACCTTAATGCCCTAATGTTGCTCTATGACACCTCTCACTGAACATACTAATGAACAGTTTGGAGCAATCAATAAGTTCAGGAGATCGTGCCCAGATCCCACAATTCCGCGTGCACGTCCTGGTTCGGAAATCCGATATTGCTTTCTCAGCCATGTCCGTCACAAAGTAGCCCAATCCCAGGGTCGCAGGAAGCGCTAGCCCCTTCACCTTGTTAAAAGGAACAGAAAATGTTTTCAATTACGATCGTCTCATGCCAAGCCAGTGCACTAGTTATAGCAATGCTCCAAGCCCTAAACTTGTTCTCAATGTTAGTTGTACTCCAGATTTAGAACAAAGAAAACTTTAACTATGGCACATGTCTTCTTGAAATGAAGGAAAAAAATCTGATCCATTCACTTAACCTTATCTGTTCCATAAAAAAGTTGTCCACACAAGAGATTCTTATCTACGTATGCTAAACGAGATAAACATTACCTCTTAGTAAGTACAAGAGAAACAATCTGATGTGTCCTATTCACATAACTTTCTCTATATCTCTGCAACAAATTATTGTTCATAAGCTTATGCTTCCATTTACCTAATGCTAATCGAGAAAATAAACTAGCAGAAATAGCCTTATTAATTGCTTCCTTATAAGTAGAACGGAAACAAGGTTGTACCATAGTGATAGTCAAAAGCTGGTTGCTATGTGACTGAAGTTTCTTTGTTTATATGGACACGAGTTGACAAATTCTGTGTGAGAAATATATACGATTTTTAAAGCCGAAACCCAAAACTAGGAATATCTCAAAAACGATCAACTCCACGAAAACATGTATAACACATAAATTGTGTGTTTTAATATGCTCTACAGTTTTTGTGTGGTAGGTTTTTGTCCATCTCGTACAGCTTACCAGTTACCAAAATTCTGTAAAATTCATCTAGAATAAAATAATCTTTAGAGGCTACTCCCCAAACATTCAAGATACACATATTATTTGTCAGATAAATATCTTTAATATACGATATTTTAACCAAAATTGTTAGCCTTTTTTAAGAAAAATAAAATTTTCGAAAATGTTCTCATGTAAAGATTAGTTTGGGGTTGGGGGATTTTTTTGAAAATCTTCGTGTCGCATCCTTAGAAGACACCAAACTTAAATACCAAGTTTGGTATTTAACGGTCTTTACGTTTTTGAGGTATTCTGCCCATAGAAACACACGGACCTGTTTAAAATTCCTGTTTTGGACTTCGGGGTCTATATTAAGCATATATTTCCAGTGAAATGCCGGTATCTCTATCCTGTATGTACATTGTATATACGAGCTAGAGAAAGTAAAAAACCCAATGTCGCATGTAACTCACAGAGCACAATTTTCCTCAAATATTGTACATACGTATTATTCATTTGGCACACATGGACCTTTCTCTAAAAATGCTTTTTTTTGGATTCAGGGTATCCCAACACATATTTTGGATGAAAATTCGGTATCGAATTTTTGGATAAAATACAATGTCTTCATAGTACATGAGAGAAAAGAAATATTGTATTCGATCTGTCTTATTTGCTTCTCGATACTTCAATCTTTCTTCAACGAATTTACAACGTTAATTGTCATACTTTATTCTTAAAGGAAAATACCATTTGAAGCATGAGATCCTCAGCGTGTTGGAGCTAAATTTGAACTAAAATCTACTCGCGCTTATGCTCAGGTTGGAGAAGCAATCGACTATTCTCAGGGCGTTTTAATGGTGTTTTTGGGCTTTACGGATCCAGACCAGCTGGCGACTTCTTAAATATGAAATCACTAGAATTTTATTTGTAGAATTGTAGTTTATTTTGTAATCATTTCGTACAATTCTAAAGTGAAACTGCAATCGCTCGATGTAATTATGTGCATTGTTGAGTGCTACAAATATTTGTACGCATATAATTCTATGCGAATACATGAAGGTACGTGTAATCTCCAAGTGAGCTTTTCCATACTTGTGAAGAAGCCTCTTTCTTTTTGATAATTGGCTTCGCTAGCAAGAAAATCAACACGTAACTATGATACTTCTTGTTGGAAAACAAAATCACATCCAGAAAATCAAAACACGTATACGCGACTAAAATACAAGGAATAATAAACACTTCCATCCAGCGATTTCTATTTCAGAATGCAACAGAACAAAAACATTTGAATCAAATATTACAAAAGTGACATGAAATTCAGAACATGTCGGCACATTCAAAACATGTGTGGTTAAGATATATATATTGCCACAAGCTGATAATTGTTATTTGATTTTTATTTTTAAAACAAACTACTAATAAGTTTCATTTAATTGATTGTATGAACTATACAAATAATAAAAGGCTAAACAACAATTACATAAAATACATGTCAAATACAAATGTAGTATAAAGAAACAATACGAAAGTTAATTAAAATAAACGATAAATGTTTATGTACATCAGGGAAAACAAACGTAGTTTGCATAAGGTTAAGTTTCTGTTTGCAGATTCCACAAGCAATATGCCAATAAAATAAAATAATATAATGAGTCGAGATATTAAATTAATTTAATTTCTTTCCTTCTCTTATAGCAAATAGAAGTTCTCGCCAACACTCTACTCTTTATTGCGTATTCGCCTTTCAACTATTTATTACTTTACTTACCAATGTGGCTTTCTTTATATATGTTTCTTTGCATTACCAGAAGTTGATAAATTCCTGTATGTGAAATGTTAAAGTATTTTAAAACTGAAACCAATAACAAGCAATACCTCTAAAATGATCAAATCCACAAACAAAGGATGTGATATAAATTGTGTGTTTAATAAGACCTGCATTTTTTGTTTAGTAATTTTTGTCTATCTTACCATTTATACAACATTCAGAAAATTAATCCAAAATAAAGGCATGCATTTTATTTTCCGTATAAATATCTTAAGTATAAAAGATTTTATTAAAATCAGTAGTAATTTTGAGAAAACCAAAATTCTTGAAATCTTTTCCATGTAAAGTATAGTTGGTAGTGGGCGGATTTTCTTGAAATCTTAGTGTGGCATCTTTGGAAGATACCGAACTTAAATAACAAGTTTGGTATTTAACGGACTTTTCATTTTCGAGCCATGCTGCCCATAGGCACACACTCAAACCAACATTTTTTTGATTATTTTTTTGATTCAGAGTCCCAAAATATATATTTCCGGTGAAATCTTAGTGTCGAATTTTTTGAAGCAATACAATGCCTTCTCTATACGCTGTGTAGATAGTAGAGAAAGTAATAGAGTACTGCAAATATTACTATGATTAAGCAATAAATAATATACTGTGCGTGCGTTTTATTGAGCGCTAGATATACGGGATAGCAGTAGTGGGGGTGGGAGAGGTGCCATATAATAAGTGCTTTTTTTTGTAGGTTCTCAGCCATTATGGTGAACAGGTTATATAATTCACCGTGAATTAGATTCACAACAAAAAGCTCACGTGCATGTGCGTGAACACTGCGAACTATAGAAAGAATGAAACTTAGATATTGAAACTACTAAATGTCAAGGTGTGTTTAACATACATCATGTATCAAGGTTGTCGTTCCTTCTGCTCTGGTTACGAAATTGCGCGAAACCTCGCAAATTTGGAGCTAAGCGCCCTGGAAAAGATGCGCGTATAGTGCAAAAGGACAACTACCTGATATAAATACACTGGAAATAGTATTAAAATATAGAAAAATCTGATGTGTTCCATTCACATGACTTTCTCTATCTCTCTACAACAAATTATTGTTAAAAAGCTTATGCTTCTATTAACTTCATGCTAATCCAGAAAAGAATTAGCACAAATAGTCTTATTACTTGCTTCCTTGTAAGCAGAACGGAAATAAGGGAGTACTATAAACTAAACTAATAATAAAAGGCTGGTTGCTATATGTCTGAAGTTTTTTTGCTTGTATGGACACGAATTGACAAATTCCTGTATGAGAAAAGTATAAGTTTTTCATAGCTGAAACCAAAAACAAGGAATATGTCAAAAACTATCAATTTCACGAAAAAATGTATGTAACATAAATGTGTTTTAATGTGCTCTACATGTTTTGTATGTTAAGTTTTTGTCCATCTCTTACGATTTAACAGTTATGCAAAATTCTGTAACATTCATCCAGAATAAAGTAGTCTTCAGAGGCTATTCCCAGAAAATTCATGATATACATTTTATTTGTCAGGTAAATATCTTTAATATACGATATTTTAATCAAAATATTTAGTCAGTTTTAAGAAAATCAAAAAGTTCGAAAAAGAATCCTGGTGAAGGGTAGTTGGAGGTGGGGGGATTTTCTTGAAAATGTTCGTGTCGCATCCTTGGAAGATACCAAGTTTGGTATTTAATGGTCTTTTCATTTTTGAGCTATGCTGTCCACAGGCACACAGATACACGCACACACACAGACCTTTTTCCAGAAATGCTTTTTTTTTTTTTGGATTCAGGGGGACCCAAAATATGTATTTCCGGTAAAATCTCGGTATAGAAATATTGGGTGCAATAAATACCTTCTCTACATACTGTGTACGTAGTACGTGTAGAGACAGTAAAAAAGCCATCAATGGTGCTACATAATGAATTAACAATTCGGTGGTTTAGCGACACATATATTGTAGAATTGGGTTAGAGTCAGAGAATGGGAATAATGTGGTTTTGGTTGGGAGGGTGGAAAGCTCGTAAGATTGAAGACGGCGCATATAGGAGGATTTGTCCATTATGCGAGGGACAGGAACACTGTACGCATAATTGTGCAGTTTCCGTATAGACTGGAAAACCTTATTACAAGAGTTATGCTTAGCTTCAAGCAGACAGAGGACGGTATGCCGGGACTGATTCTAAACATCGAATAATGGTCAGGTTTGGGCACATACGAGTACTTAATGAAATTAAATGCTAAGAGACAATGTGTTTATATAAATATTATGGGCCACGCTGTGCCCGAGTGGTTAGATCACTCGCCACTCACCCGGGCGATTTGTGGTACACAAACCGGCTCAGGGGCGGGTTTTCTCCGGGTTATCCGATTTTCCCGCCATCGCATTCCAGTGATGCTCCGTCGTCATCCTATAAATCATCGCCTGCGGTGCCTAAGTAGTAGAAACGGGTGTTAAACACTATTAAATATAAATATTGTACAGATATATTTGGTGTGTGTGTGTGTGTGTGTAGGTGTGAGTGCGAATGTGTGGATCCATGAGATCAGAGTGTTCTTTGTTTTATGGTGATAGCGTCTGTGTATGTGTGTTGAGTGCGTTTGAGGTATTGTGAGTAAACTATAGAGGAAGGTAATATTTTGAATTCAACCATTTTCTGGACATGATGAAAGGTCTTCTGATCAATGCGACGGTCTGACGCAATCCTTAGCGGTTAATTACTACTAGTAATGACGACGAGGACGACCACCACCGCCACCTCCGATACTCCCTCCACCACCTCCACCTCCGCTACTACCGCCACCACCACCACCACCTCCGCTACTACCGCCACCACCACCACCACCATCTCCGCTACTCCCTTCACCACCGCCACCTCCGCTACTACCGCCACCAACTCCGCTACTCCCTTCACCACCACAACCACCACCACCTCCGCTACTACCGCCACCACCACCACCACCTCCGCTACTACCGCCACCACCACCACCACCATCTCCGCTACTCCCTTCACCACCGCCACCTCCGCTACTACCGCCACCAACTCCGCTACTCCCTTCACCACCACAACCACCACCACCTCCGCTACTACCGGCACCAACACCACCACCACCTCCGCTACTACCACCACCACCTCCGCTACTACTACCACCACCTCCGCTACTACCGGCACCAACACCACCACCACCTCCGCTACTACCGGCACCAACACCACCACCACCTCCACTACTACCGGCACCAACACCACCACCACCTCCGCTACTACTACCACCACCTCCGCTACTACCGGCACCAACACCACCACCACCTCCGCTACTACTACCACCACCTCCGCTACTACCGGCACCAACACCATCACCATCTCCGCTACTACCGCCTCCACCACCACCTCCGCTACTACCGGCAGCACCTCCGCTACTACCGCCACCACCATCACCACCTCCACCACCACCACCACCTCCGCTACTATCGCCACCACCATCACCACCTCCACCACCACCACCACCACCTCCGCTACTACCGCCACCACCATCACCACCTCCACCACCACCACCACCACCACCTCCGCTACTACCGCCACCATCATCACCACCACCACCACCTCCGCTACTACCGCCACCACCATCACCACCTCCGCTACTACCGCCACCACCACCACCTCCGCTACTACCGCCACCACCTCCGGTACTACCGCCACCACCACCACCTCCACTACTACCGCCACCACCTCCGCTACTATCGGCACCAACACCACCACCACCTCCGCTACTACCACCACCACCTCCGCTACTCCCTCCACCACCACCACCTCCGCTACTACCGGCACCAACACCACCACCACCTCCGCTACTACCGCCACCACCACCACCTCCGCCACTACCGCCACCACCACCACCACCACCACCACCACCTCCGCTATTACCACCACCACCACTTCCGCTACTACCTCCACCACCACCACCACTTCCGCTACTACCACCACCACTTCCGCTACTACGACCACTACCTCCGCTACTACCACCACCTTCGCTACTACCACCTCCACGACCACCACCTCTGCCACTACCACCACGACCACGACCACCTTCGCTACTACCACCTCCACGACCACCACCTCCGCTACTACCACTACCACCACGACCACCACTACCTTCGCTACTACCACCTCCATGACCATCACCTCCGCTACTACCACTACCACCACCCCCACATCCGCTATTACCACCGCCACGACCAGCAGCCCCGCTTCTACCTCCACGACCACCACCTCTGCTACCACCACTACCACCACCCCCACCTCCGCTATTACCACCGCCACCTCCGCTACTACCACCATCACCAACACCACCTCTTCTACTACCACCTTCACCACCACCAACACTACTATTACTAATACATTAACAGTAATATTGCAAGGTAGTTCGAAGAAGTCATTTATGGCTTGCAGGATTTTTTTTAGTTTATTAAACTCCAACTCACCCGATGGGTGCTTTTCTAAGATCTTTTCCTCTGCATTAAAATAAAAGAAAGCTACCACCACTACTACTACTTGCCTATTAATCGGCATATTCAGCACAGCTTACATTATTTAGTGAGAATAGGCTAGGTTCACCAGCATAGAATAAGCTGTAATTCCTCTAAGAATATATATATATATATATTTGAGTTACGCTTAAGACTTCTTATTAAATGCTTTTTTTCTTATAAAATGCACTATTTTCTTCAGTAAAACTTGTAATTAGCCTCACTAGTTCCATTTGCTGTAACTCTGAGACGTAGGTAGGCAGACTACACATACTGTTTGGAAGCAGTAATCTTAATTAATCTGCAAGTCTGAAGATAGTTCTGCTGTTGACATGGTTGCCCAAAGGTCTTCCTAATTAATTGTTGTGGTGGGACGAGGCGGCTGTCACGTGGTGCGTCATATTGCTTCAAGATTGTCTTCTCATTATGACTAGCTCATGCAGCTAACCAAAGTTTACACCCACAGCTAAAGTAGCACCCCCCGTAAATTAAACCCAACTAGGAAATCCTCATTCAGAGAATATTTTCTGGACGCCGGTTATCTCTACAAAAAATCTGATGTGCTCCATTCACATGACAACGAGGGCCGTTTATTTTCAGCTTCCGATAGGCTATAAATAAAAGACAAGTTCATAGAAAACAATTATTTTATTACTAAAAGTTTTGTACACTTATGGTAAAGATAATCACCGAAAAGATCGAGACATTTATCGTACCTGTGCACAAGCTTTACAATATCCACTTCAAAAAATGTTGCCGCCAATGATTTCAAATGAGCATTGACGTTGTTTTGAAGATCTTCGTTGGTTTGAAAGTGCTTCCCTCCTAGCCACGTCTTCATTTCAGGGAAAAGGTGAAAGTCGCTGGGTGCCAGGTCAGGACTGTATGGCGGATGATCGAAAATGTGGCATTGAAATTGTTCAAGGAACCGATGGGTTGTGCCAGCAGTGTGTGGACGAGCGTTGTCAGGGATCAATACAATTCCTGAAGTCAGCATTCCCCTTCGTTTGTTTTGAATGACTCTCCGCAAGCTTCGAAAATTACAAAGATCTTGTTGTGTAGCAGCTTTGGAAGATAGTCAATGTAAATACTATACTTTTCTTTATATATATATATATATATATATATATATATATATATATTTATATTTACGCATACACGTTACATGGTACTCTTGTAATACCATATATTAAATGAAATATAAATGCACACATAAATAGTAAATGTTTCTGAAAGACAAAATCCAACTAAGAAATACTTCATTCTGCCAAGACTCCAGTCTTTGTTTGGTATTCGCTGCTTAAAAATCGGTTCGGCCTACGCCAAACTACCATTTACATGGTAAATGTTTTCAATTTTAAATGTACTCAATATTGGCTGTAACTTTTTTCATAAAATGCGGTATATGAAAAATATTTCACGACAAAGATACATTCCTAAATTACTTGAAAATAGTTCCTGAAGTATCGTTCATTTAGAAGATTTTGCATAATTGGTAGACTTTAAGAGACAGAGAACAACTTACTACATAAACATGTATATCTCATTGTCATATAGGTTGTTTGTTTTTCTAGAACTAATCGTTTCCGAGGTATTTCCTGTTTCGTTTCGTAATCGGCTTAGCCTCCCATTAATTGTAGGACTGACACCCTCCTAGGACTTACAAGCCATTGCCTAGGGGTCAGAAGCCTGTTGGGGAGCCTGTAGCACGAAACCACAGAATGGGGAACCAGATACCTAGGGTCGGTCCGGAGCCAGGCATGGACGAGGTGTGGATGATATGAAAGGTAAGTGAAATTGATGACTGGGAAGGTGATGAAGAAGTAATTGGTGGAATGAGTTGCCGGAGGAAGCCGGAGGACCCGAAAAAAACTCGCCTAGACACCACAACGAATCCCACATGTGGGCGCTTGGGTTCGAACCCCTGTCGCTCTCAAACGGGAAGTTCTCATCCATTTTATATCTCTTTGTTTATTACTCCTGGCTATTTTAATGAAAATCCCATAGCAACCAGATTCTAAAACATTTGCTTGTTGGTTTAGCCTAGTGCGTTCCCTTATTTCCCTTCTACTTATAAAGAACAAAGTAATAAGGCCCTTTCTAGTACTCATCTGAATTAGCATAATGTACATAAAAGAATAATCTTTTGTATGAGCAGGCTGTTTGCAGAAAACATGGAGAAAGTCTTGTATATGGAATAATCACATTTTCTGACATTTAGAGTAGGAATAAAAAACAGTATTGAAATCGAATCCGTTGCTACAAGTTCTTTAATAAACTCGTAAAGTGTTACTCTGCTGTAATTGAAACTGTCAGCAAAGTTGAGTACGACAAAATGCCTTACTTTTTTGTAATGATTTTACGGTTGTTGATAGTAATCATACTCAAGTACTCCATCATTCTGAGGACGTTGAAGGGTGTAGGTTGAAGACTTTCATGACCGGAGTTAATTGAAAAAATCTTATCTGTGCAACAAAGTATTGCTAAAAAATTAGCAGAAATAATCTTATTACTTGCTTCCTTGTAAGTAGAAGCGAAATAAGGAAGTACCATAGGTTAAATTGATAGTCAAAAGCTGGTGCTATAAAACTGAAGTTCCTTTGTTTGTATGGACAGGAGTTGAAAAATTCCTGTATGAGAAAAGCAAGTTTTTCAAAACTGAAACAAAAAAGGGATTACTCAAAAACGATCAACTCCAGTTAAAAATGTACATATCATATATTGTGTGTTTTAACGTGCTCTACATTTTTATTTATTTATTTATTTTTTGTGGTAAGATTTTGATTACCTCTTACGGTTAAGCAGTTATGCAAAATGCCGTAAAATTCATCCAGAACAAAGTAGTCTTCCAAGGCTATTCCCAGAAAATTCAAGATATATATATACTTTATTTATGAGTTAAATATTCGATATTTTAATCCAAATCGTTAGAGCCATTTTTTAGAAAATCAAAATTTTCGAAAAAAGTTCCATGTAAAGTGTAGTTGGGGGTGGGGAATTTTCTTAAAAATCTTCGTGTCGCTTCTCCTTGGAAGATACCAAGTTTGGTATTTAACGGTCTTTTCGTTTTTGAGCTATTCTGTCCACAGACACAAAAATAGACAACACACCCAGACACACATACACACACGCCTACATAGACCTTTTTCCAAAAATGCGGTTTTTGGATTTAGGGGAACACAAAACAAATATTTCCGGTGAAATCTCGATATCAAACCTTTGGGTGGAATGCAATACCGTCTCTATACACTATGTACATGGTACGTCTTCCGGGTGAGATCGATGAAACACGATGTCTTACATGAACAATTTTGCATAAACCATAAGAAATAGACAAAAACTTACTACACAGTAAATTTATTCCTTATATTTTGATTCTTGAAGTTGATTATTTTTTAGATTTTTTTTATTGGACTCAGTTTTAAAATACCTCAAAATTCCTTATACGGGAATTTGTCAACTCTTGGCTATGCAAAGAGACTGATTTTAATCAAATGGCATCCATATTTTAAAATATTTGACTATCGTTTTAGAGAGGGTACTGCTATGTTCCATGTAATGGGTAGTTGGGGGTGGGAGGATTTTCTTGAAAATCTTTGTGTCGCGTCTTTGGAAGATGCTGAAATAAAATACCATGTTTTTAAATAAGTATTTTGCCGTTTTTTATGTTTTTGAGCTATTCTGTCCACAGACCCACACATGAACATGTTTCTAGAAATTATTTTTTCCGAACTCAGGGACCTCAAATACATATTCCTGGTGAAATCTCGGTAGAAGATGGAAACAATAAAATGCCTTCTCTATCCATTACGTACAGAGTACGTCTAGAGAAAGTAATAAGCTAGTGTCAGCTATGACAAACCGAGAATGGATAGCTAATCAATCAATACTATTCACCATAATAGTTGGCTATACTATGAATCCTGGGTAAGTCGCCATTGGGGTTATCTCAAATATTTTTGAGATCACTTTGTGGTTTACTGGGAAACATGGGAGTCAGTTGAAAAATTCAATGCTATGCCGGCATATTGCCATGGTAGCTCAGTGGTAGAGCAACCGGCTAGAGACCGGGAGATCCGTGGTTCAAATCTCGCCTATGGCATTGAATTTTCCAGTCTGACTTTACCTATCCAACTCCTTTACTACACACGGCTTGAAAAAACAATTAAATAAAACTGAGCGTGTTTTAAACCTTTAAGAATTCTAAGCATTTTAGAACCTTATTGGCAGCAAAAATAAAAAAGTTACATTTTAGAGAAGTTCTTTGAAGTTTTTCACATAAATAACATAGCAGCTAGTCCGTCTGGGTAGTGTGGTGGTAGCGTATCTGCCTCACATTCAACAGGACGTGAGTTCGAATCTCGCTTAGGGTGAGTTGCGCGGATAAGGTTTTTTTCGGTGTTTTCCCTTATCCTGAGAACACGAATGTCGAGTATCTTTAAGCTCCATGGACCCATATATCATTTGAGCATCATTTCACCAAGTTCATGCATCGTCCGATATGACCAACAGGTTCAAGGACGTTACAAAAAACACAACAAAAACAACATAGCTACAAAAGGCAGCATTTTGCTGGCCGAAACTGGATTCAAAGCTGCGTAAACACAAAGCTATTTTATCACATGTACCTTATCTTTAAGTATTTCATAGCGAGAACCCTTCTCTTCTTTCCCCCTTTTTTTCAAATGTGCTACATTCATTAAAATTAGTTTTCTTCGTGTTTTTATCTCCGTAGTGCTTGCTACACGCCGTTATCAAATTAAACCTTGTGCCATTTGTGATGAAAAGGAAAGGGGAAAAAGTTGGTATGTTTTTTAACTTAATAATCTTTAGGCGGGAGCGAATTTTTTTATTATTTTTTAAGTATTCTCGTGGCGTGAATAACTTGATTAACAACTTAACAACTCCTGGTGCCCCGTACAGGCGCAAATGAGAGTCGGGAAGGAAGCTTTCTCTACAACTATAGATCTCCGCCATAAGACTCACCTCCTTTCTCCCTTTGCATGTGCATGGGTGAAGAAAAAGGAGAGCACAATACTTACTGATAACATGGTGTAAAATAACAGGAAAAAGTTTTAACTTGTCTTCCGTAACTTTTTAGTAGCATATAATTGAGTTGTGGAGGCGAAGTTGCGTTTTGTATTCCCTGCACCTGCCCCAAACCATATTTCCCCACTTTTTAATGCCCCGCGTCAAGGGAGCACTTAAAAGCTAGCAATTATTTACAATTTAACTATCGCAGTAGGAGTAAGGGACAAACAAATGTTAAGAAATCTGTATTACTTTTGTATAGCTTAAATATCTGATGCGCTCCATTCACATGGCTTTCTCTACATCTAACAAATTATTATTATTAACCCTTAACTAGTATTAGGTCATCTCCTTAGCGCGGTGGTAGCGCAGCTGCTTACCAAGCTGAAGACCTGGGTTTGATCCCCAGTAGCGGCGTGTGGATTTTTCCCCCGCTGGGAGACCTGGCCCGGGGTGCACTCAGCCTCGTAAGGTCCCTGGGGGGCCAATTAAGGAGCTACTTGATGGAGAAGTAGCGGCGCCAGGTCATGAGGACCGCATTAACCGGCCGGGAGGGACTCGAGGCGCTGACACGTCTCACCCTCCAATACTGCACCCCATCCATGACGACTGTAGTGGACCGAGATGGGGGACGCAGCGGCCGGGCGGTAGGCCAAGGAGTTAGTTAACTAGTATTATGCGGCCTTGTGGATAGCCCGTGAAGCGTTTAGTGATATATTTTCGCGCTTTATTAAGATATATATTGTCGCGATTATACTTCTACGACGTGGGGGATAGTTATTAGAAGATGATGAAAGGAAGGCAGATGCTAGAGCAAGTATAACAACGGGACTTAAAAAGAGTTAATGTATTGAGAAAGATTAAATAATCTATTGGTTTCGCATGTTTGGTTTACAAAGGTGGGGATGGCAAGCTATTCTATTAATACTGGCCAATATCGTTCTGATTATAAACATAAATCCTTACCATAAGAAATATGTCATGGTGTGTCTAGGCGAGGTGAGAGATGAAGTGGTCAAAGTGGTGGCCGGTTGAGCCCGGAGCGACGCCTCAAGACACAAGCAAAATATATTCCCCGACGGTCAAAGACAACAATCTCCGGAGGACGGGTCTGCCGTCCCTTAAATAGATTTAGTGGCGTCCCCGGAAGGGCATTCCAATATGGTGGCCGTTCTCCTAATATGGAGAACCAACGCCCTGATAGTGGGTAGACTTAGCCAATCAGCACTGAATGCTTAAATGTTCTAGAATATCCTGTGTGAGGTCACAGTGGGAATGTGCACGTAAACCGACGGAAGTTGGTGGCATCAAACGTCCACTGGGAGTGCCATCCGAAGAGGCTAGTCGCTTCCATGCTGTTACTTCATCAGCTTATAACAAAGCTTGTATTTTCCTAAGAATATGTAAGCTCAAATCCCAATTAATTCAGATTAATTCGTAATTACTAAAACATAATAAATTAAACTCTCGCCAATGACACATTTGACAATATACACGGTTACTACAAAAGAAATAGACAACTTCAACTGCCTGTAAAACAAACACTATTAGAGATAGCAACCTAATTATTCTGGAGGTATGTTGAGAAACTCTCCAAGTTTTGTTTGTTACTATTGGTAACGCTGTAGTGCCAGTTGTTGTTGTTGTTGCAGAAGCTGAAATGGTGCAAAATCCTGTGGAAAAGGCATATTGCGTGTTGGAATTTGCTAGAACGCAATCAGCAACTGTTGTCCAACGACATTTTAGAACACGTTACCACAAAACGCCACCGACTAGACAGTCAATCTACGACTGGTATAGAAAATTCGAGACAACAGGATGTTTGTGCAAAGAGAAGAGCTCGGGAGGACCAAGAGTTTCGGAAGAAAACGTTGAACGTGTTCGTTCTGCCTACATAAGAAGCCAACAGAAATCGACATCTAGGGCAAGCATGCAATTACAAATTCCACAACAAACTGTATGGAAAATCTTGCGGAAGAGAATGCACATGATGCCTTACAGATTACAGATGTTGCAGTTTCTGAGTGAAGAAGATAAGGTCATACTGCGTGACTTTTGTATTGACATGTTGCGACATGATGAAGACGATGCTGGTTTTTGTGAGCGCATCATTTCATTTTTGAGGCAACGTGTTCTAAAATGTCTGTATATATATATATATATATATATATATATATATATATATATATATATATATATATCTACACCTCGCTACCTTCTTATCTGAGTCTACAGTCTATGGAGTAAGTGGACGTGTTCTGCTTGTTTGTATTGTTGCGTTATGTCGTCTGTAACTCAATAAGCGGTCTCTCAGACGTCTAGTACCAGTTACGTTATTTATCTCCAACAAAATGATACTTTTGCTTCTTCATATTTTTTAATTCTCCATTTAAATTATTGAGGAAAATAATACGTAATATCCATACTATTAGATAAACATAATAGAATGTGTATATATTATATATTACTTAATATTTAATTACCAGTATATTTATAAATACGAATTCCTACTGTAAATTAAATACATATACACGAATATGTTAAAAAGAAAACAAGCATCTACATGATAACAAATATAGTGGTGCTAGCATATAGGGGAGTTTTATCGATTCATTTACAGAAAATGTCGGAAAATCAGGGACCATCGTCCATGAGAGCATGTGATCCCAGACTTAGTGAATTCAAAATTCGGAAGAAGAAGTTTTTGAAAACGGAAAAGAAAGACAGGATACCCTTGCCACAAGTGTCAGCGTGCAATATGTCGAAAAGTTTGTCAAAAGTGTGTCGAATTTCTGCAGAGGATGACTGGCTACAAAAGTATCCAAACTAAACAAATAACTACTTTTGCCCATTATTTTAAAGTTATCTAAGTGAAAAAGTGTTTATTAGAGAATGTTTTAATAATGTGAAACAGGTTTTTAACAATTACGCAGACAAGGATGTTAAGCTATATTGTTTTAAATTTACGTGGTTCTCAGACCTCCTGTATCAATTATGTTATATTTTCGTACCGTACTAGTTGAGGGTTAATAAGCTTATTCTTCTATTTAATTTAGCAGCAACGGTCTTATTACTTAGTTCCTTTATTAGTAAAAGGGAAATAAGAGAATACACTATACTAAACCGATACTCACATGTTTTAAAATGTGGTTGCTATGAGATTGAAATATGTTTCTTTGCGTAATCAGGAGTTAAGTTCCTGTGTGAGTATTTTAAATCTGAAATCAATAACAAGGAATATCTCTAAAACGGCCAACTCCACGAAAAAATGTATATGACATAAATTGTGTGTTTTATCGTGATCTACATAAGTGACCTGAGATAAGTTTTTGTCTATCTCTTACGGTTTACCAGTTGTGCAACATTTTACAAAGTTCACCCAGAATAAACATACCTTCAGGAGCTATTCCCAGAAAATTCAAGATATACACTTTATTTGTCATGTAAATATTTTTAATATAAGAGATTTTAATGATGATTTTTCCAAATTTTTTCCTTGTAAAGGTGGGATAAATCATTAGTTACCTTCTCTATACGTACCATGTACATAGTGTAGAGAGAAGGTATTGCATTGCGCCCAAAAATTCGATACCGAGAATTCCCCGGAAGTACATGTTTGAGACCACCTGAATCCAAAATAATCATTTTTAGAAAAATTTCCGTCTGTGTGTGTTTGTGGACAGCATAGCTCAAAAACGAAAAGACTTGGTGTTTAAGTTTGGTATCGTCCAAGGATGCGACACGAAGATTTCAAAAAAATCCCACCACCCCAAACTACCCTTTACATGGAAAAGGTTTAGAAAGTTTTGATTTTCTTAAAAATGGCTCTAACGATTTTGATTAAAATATCGTATATTAAAGATGTTTGTCTGACAAATAAAATGTATATCTTGAATTTTCTGCCAATAGCCTCTGAAGACTACTTTATTCTGGATGAATTTTACGGAATTTTACATAACTGCTAAACCGTAGTAGATGGAGGAAAACATAATATAAAAAAATGTAGAGCACAATAAAACACATAATTTGTGTCATATTCATTTTTTCCGTGGAGATGAAGGTTTTTGAGATATTCCTTGTTTTTTGTTTCAGCTTTAAAAAACATACCTTTCTCATGTAGACATTTGTTAACTCCTGTCTATACAAACAAAGGAAATTCAGTCACATGGCAACCAGCTTTTGACTATCACTTTAAACTATGGTACTCCCTTATTTTCCTTCTACTAACAAGGAAGCAAATAATAAGACTATTTCTGCTAATTTTTTCTCGATTAGATGTAGAAAATAGAATAATTTGTTGCAGAGATGTAGAGAAAGTCATGTGAATGGAACACATCCGATTTTTTTGTAACAATAGTTTGTAGAGATGGTCCTTGTGAATGGAATACATTAGGACTTTTTGATGAAATATAATATTTCTAATCTACGAAGTTATAACTCCATGGCACGCCAGCTCACGGGGAACCTTGGCTTACCGCCCGGCCGCTGCGTCCCCCATCTCGGTCCACTACAGACGTCATAGATGGGGTGCAGTATTGGAGGGTGAGACGTGGTCAGCGCCTCGAGTCCCCCCCGGCCGGTTAATGCGGTCCTCATGACCTGGAGCCGCTACTTCTCCATCAAGTAGCTCCTCAATTGGCCCCCCAGGGACCTTACGAGGCTGAGTGCACCCTGGGCCAGGTCTCCCAGCGGGGGAAAAATCCCCACGCCGGTACTGGGGATCGAACCCAGGTCTCCCGCTTGGTAAGCAGCAACGCTACCACCGCGCTAAGGAGACGACCAAGCTACGAAGTACAGAAAATAAAATGCAGGCCAGTGAGATTACAAACAAGATGGTGTAATATAACAGGAAATACGTTTTAATTTCTATTTCCATAAACATTTAGCAGCATATAATTGAGTTGTGAGGGCGAAGTTATGTTTTGTGTTCACTCCGGTCTACCCAGCCACCTGACCAAACCATATTTCCTCACTTTTTAATGTCCCGCGTCAAGGGAGCACTTAAAGCTCGTAATTATTTACAATTTAACTATCGCACCGTGGAACGAGATAACAAACAAATACGAAAAAAAGCAGTTTTAGAGTTATAACGCAATCACGACATCAGCGAAACACTCAAATGACACCCCAGGGATAGGGCGTTGTGCAGGAGTTTTTGGGAAAAATATCGCCTGTATTGACACCAAGCACTACGTCGAGAGCAATCTGATTGAGACGGGTTTGTTTACATCCCCTGCTCACACATTAATTGTGATGGATTACTTTAATGGAAGGGATGAACCATTATTTTGGATACAATACTCGCGCTTTTAATGGAATTTCACAGCCAAGATTCATGAATGAATGCTGCATTGCAGGTCACTAAACTCCGAGTTGTGAATACAGAGGAGTGAGGTTCCGCTTTGTGGGCAGATAGATATGCATAGCATTATAGAAAAATCTGATGTGTTCCATACACACGACTTTCTCTATATCTCTGTAACATATTATTGTTAATAAACTTAGTCTTTTATTTATTTCATCCTAATCGAGAAAAATTATCAGAAATATTCTTATTACTTGCTTCCTTGTAAGTAGAAGCGAAATAAGGGCGTACCATAGGTTAAAGTGATAGTCAAAAGCTGTTTGCTATGTGACTGAAGTTCCTTGTTTGTATGAACAGGAGTTGACAAATTACTGTATGAAAAAATATGTTTTTCAAAGTTGAAACCAAAAACAAGCAATATCCCAAAAACGATCAACTCCAAGAAAAAATATTATATAACATAAATTATTTCTTTTAACGTGCTCTACGTTTTTTTTGTGCTTTAAGTTTCCGTCCATCTCTTATGTTTTAGCAGTTAGGCAAAATTTTGTAAACTTCATCCAGAGTAAATTAATCATTAGAGGCTATTCCCAGAAAATTCAAGATATACATTTTATATGTCAGGTAAATATCTTTAATATATGATATTTTAATCAAAATCGTTAGAGCCATTTTTAAGAAATCCAAAAATTTCGAAGGGTAGTTTGGGGTGGGGGGATTTTTTTTTAAATCTTCGTGTCGCATCCTTGGACAATACCAGACTTAAATACCAAGTTTGGTATTTAACGGTCTTTTCGTTTTTGGGCTATGCTGTCCACACATACACACAGACACACACACACACACAGACACACACGGACATTTTTATAAAAATGCTTTTTTTGGATTCAGGAGGTCTCAAAACATATATTTCTGGTGAAGTTTCGGTATCGAATATTTGGGTTCATTACAATACTTTCTCTGTATACTATGTACACACAAGCTCTTTAGTAATATTACAATTGAGAAACCTGCACCATGTGAGAGAGTAAGTTACAGTAACTTTTTACTTTCTCTACACGTACTATATACATAGTGTATAGAGATGGTATTGCACTCCACCAAAAAATTCGATACTCAGATTTCACCGGAAAAATATGTTTTGTGGTCACCTGTATCCAAAAAAAGTAGTTTCAGAAAAAGGTTCGTGTGTGTGTGTCCATGTGTCAGTGTATCCGTGGGTCTGTGAACACGATAACTGAAATACCAAAAGTCGGTAAAATACCAAACTTGGTATTTAAGATTAGCATCTTCCAGGGATACGATACAAAGCTTTTGAGAAAAATTCCCCCACCCCAAACTACCCTTTACATGTAACTTTTTACGAACATGTTGATTTTCTAGAAAATGGCTCTAACGATTTTGATTAAAATATTGTATATTATAGATATTTACCTGACAAATAAAACGTATATTTAGAATTTTCTGGGAATAGCCTCTGAAGATTACTTTATTCGGAGTGAATTTTACGGAATTTTGCATAGCTACTAAACCGTAAGAAATAGACAAAAACTTAACACACAAAAATGTAGAGTACATTAAAACACACAATTTATATTGCATACATTCTTTTCGTGTAGTTGGTCGTTTTTGTAGGTATTCCTTGTTTTTGTTTTCAGGTTCGAGAACTTAACTTTTCTCATACAGGAATTTGTCAACTCCTGTCCATACAAACAAAGGAACTTCAGTCACATAACAACCGGCTTTTTACTATCGCTTTAACCTATGGTACTCCCTTATTTCTCTTCTACTTACAAGGAAGCAAGTAATAAGACTATTTGTGCTATTTTTTTGTCAATTAGCTTGAAGTAAATAGAAGCATGAGCTTTTTAAAACTAATTTGTTGCAGAGATGTAGAGAAAGTCATGTGAATGGAACACATCAGATTTTTAAATGATAGTTTGTGTTGATATGTTTTGTTATTATTTGGTTAGACCAAATGGTCTGTTACTTTTGGTTTGTCGTCGTATTTTGAAGGCCTTTGAATACTGAAAAGAATGAAACGGGAAAAAGCCCGGAAGTTAGGATTTGACAAGGCATTACCAAACGAAAGTGGCGAGCATATATGACCAGTGCCCGGTGGGTATTTATAGAAGTGGCAGTGCCAATCTTGGTGAAGGGTCATGCATCATGAAAGCTTTACGTAAGCTCCTAGAGGTAGGCAGCCTGATGTGCACACCTGTTGTGTTCCCGTCGCTTGTCCGCATCACTGAACGTTGACTTTGTCATCGGTAATGTTTACACTGCTTGTGGTCTACCAGTGGTCTCCACCCCCCCAACCCCGCTGCTGGTGGATTTGAGCGTGATAAAGGTCTTCGCAATCCTCACCACATTTGTGTTACCAAAGTAACAGTGGCGAGATCCACCTTTCGGAATTTCAACAAGCGAGTCAGTAAATGTTTGTAACAGCCAAGCGCTGGGAGTTCCCTTGCTGAAACTGAAGTATTCCCCTCGAATTTGAAACTTATAAACCACTAAAATGTGGTGCTATTTCAAAACTATTTAGGAAATTGTTAGATCCACAGACGCTAAGACTTTTCTTACTCAAACTGAAGTATTTCATTCGAAATTAAATTTTCCAAATCACTAAAATGTGGTTCTATACCAAGAATATTTAGGAAAGTGTTAGATCCACAGGCCCTTAGATTTAGCTTACGCAAACTGAAGTATTGCACTCTAATTTTAAACTTCTAAACCACTAAAATGTAATGCTATGCCAAGAATATTTAGGAAATGGTTAACTCCACAGATACAAGATTTCGCTTGCTCAGACTGAAGTATTCCACTCAAATTTGAAACTTCTAAACCAGTAAAATGTGATGCTATGCCAAGAATATTTAGGAAATGGTTAACTCCACAGATACAAGATTTCGCTTGCTCAGACAGAAGTATTCCACACGAATTTGAAACTTATAAACCACTAAAATGTGGTGCTATGCCAAGAATGTTTAGGAAACTGTTAGATCCACAGGCACTAAGAGTTCTATTACTCAAACTGAAGTGTTCCACTCAAATTTGAAACTTATAAACCACTAAAATGTGGTGCTATGCCAAGAATGTTTAGGAAACTGTTAGATCCACAGGCGCTATGAGTTCTATTACTCAAACTGAAGTACTCCACTCAAATTTGAAACTTATAAACCACTAAAATGTGGTGCTATGCCAAGAATGTTTAGGAAACTGTTAGATCCACAGGCGCTATGAGTTCTATTATTCAAACTGAAGTATTCCACTCAAATTTGAAACTTATAAACCACTAAAATGTGGTGCTATGCCAAGAATGTTTAGGAAACTGTTAGATCCACAGGCGCTATGAGTTCTATTATTCAAACTGAAGTATTCCACTCAAATTTGAAACTTATAAACCACTAAAATGTGGTGCTATGCCAAGAATGTTTAGGAAACTGTTAGATCCACAGGCACTAAGAGTTTGCCCACGCAAACTGAAATATTCCACTCAAATTTGAAACTTCTAAACCATAAATGTGATGCTATGCCAATAATATTTAAGAAATGGTTAACTCAACAGGCACCAAAAGTTCATTTACTCAAACTGAAGTGTTCCACTCAGCTTTGAAACTTCAAAACCATTAAGATGATGCTATGGCAATAATATTTAGGAAATGGTTAGCGAAGATATTCAAGGAAATCCCCCATCCCATATTACCATTTAATTACAAACATTTTGCAAGATTTTTATCCTTTTAAAAGTGACTTTTAATTTTTCTTTATTTTGACTAATGTATATTGAATGTATTTACATGAAAATGAATATCTTGAATATTTTGGAGTAGCCTCCGAAGACCTCTTTATTCTCGATTAATTTTGCTGAATTTTGCAACAATGGTAAACCACAAGAGATTGATAAAAGCTTACCGCCCAAGAAATATAGTCCCCGTTAAAACGCAAATTTCACAATATTAAATCTGTTTATCATGGTTTTTTCTCCTCCGTGTTTTACCATTCATGCGATTCGGATGTATTGGGGTCACGTATTTTTTAGGTAAATTGGATATAAAACGGGTAAATTTTTTCTTTATATAATATTGTCATAGTCCTATCGTGCAGCTGTTTCATGTTAAACTGAATTTGTGCTAACGATATTTAATTTGTGGAATATTGTGAATGTTTTGTAATTATTTTAAATGAAACAACTGTTTCGTGTTAAACCAGATTTATCCAGATTCGTGTGCTAACGACGTTTGAATTGTGGAAATTTGTGAATATTTTGTAATCGTTTTAAAATCTATAAGGGAATTCGTTACACATGAATAACAGTTGATGCTTTTGAGTTATTTAGAGGTCTTCTGAAAGCAATGCAAGTATATTGTATGGGTCATTCGTACTTTACTAGTTTATGGGAAGTAACCTTAAATGTTCTATTGTGATAATTGTACAAATATGAAGGTAATTTAGAAATTTCAAACCTGAGATTAAAATTGTGTAGTTTTAAGGCAATTTGATTTCACCCAAAGTATTTAAATATTGGGTGAGAACAGCTTTGCATACGAATAGTTAACCAGAGCAGAGAGTATTTTCAAAAAAATAAATTATACTATGACCTACTGCCCCTGATAAATCTTTTACTTCCTCTATACTTAAAATGCATGTAGTTTATAGAGAAGGTATTACATTCGAGCTAAAACTTTGATACCGCGATTTCATCAGAAACAGATATTTGTATCCAAAAAATTTTTGTGTTTATATCCGTGCGAACACGACAATTCAAAAATGAAAAAAATCTGTAAAATGCCAGTCTTGGTATTTAAGTTTAATATCTTCCAGGGTTTCGACACGAATATTTTAAGAAAAAAAATCTCCCACCCCGAATTGTCCTTTACATATAAAACATTTCTGAAATGTTTATTTTATAAAAAATGGCTGTAACGATCTTTACTAAAATAATTAAAGACATTTACATGTCAAGTGAAATGTGGATCTTCAATTTTATAGCAATATCCTCTAAAGACCTCTTTATTCTGGATGAATTCTGGTAAACCGAAAGAGATAGACAAAAACGTACTACACAAAAACTGTAGATTTCGTAACAACACACAATTTATGTGATATACTTTTTTTTCATAAAGTTGACCATTTCTGAGATATTCCCTATTATTTGTTTTAAAATATACCGAAATTTTTAAACTCCTGCATAGAAACATATTTTAACCATATGGCAAACAGCTTTTAAAATGTTTGTCTATCGCCTTAGCCTAGTTTATTCCCTAACTTTCTACTTACAAGGAAGCAAGCAATTAAGTCGATTTCTACTAATGTTTATCTAGATTATCATGAAGTAGATAGAAGAATCAACTCTTTAACAATATTTAGTAACAGCTATGTAGAGAATGTCATGTGAATGGAATACATCAGATTATTTTTGGGGGGTAAGTAACTTGGATTTTGCATGCTTAACATTTTAGTACTGATATAAAAGTTATTTTAAATTTCCAACTATTGTTCAGTGCAAGTTTCGGCATATATTAGGCCACGAATTTCTAGTTCGTGAGTTCGCCAGTCCGCATGGAGACGAGAACTCACTGTCCATAGATGGCACTATATGGTGATTTCACAACTTTTGGACTAAAACATGGCAAATTAGCCCAAGGATCATTTTATTACGGTATAGGGTCCTTATGCGTAGAAATATATATGGCACGGAACCAACGGTTTCACTTTCCTACCGAAATAAGTCATAGTAAGGGTTTTTACTTCCGAATTTAAGGGTCAGCTTGTGGCAGGTTTGAAAAATTGTAGGACTATAAAATGCACTTGGAAATTGAGTATTTCAATAACTGATCTCTTTATATCTCTAAAGATGATATGGAATCATTAAATTTTTGTATAAAAAATACTGTTAGTACGTTTATTTTACTATCTTATGCTAAAACAATTGGAGAAACAAAATAGTTTCTTATAAGTGGAAAGGAATTAAAGGAATACACTAGACAAATGTGTGAAATGTGGTTGCAATGGGATTGAAATAAGATTCTTTACGTGGCCAGAAGTTGATAAAAGTTAAGTATGTTAAAGCTGAAATCATAAATTGTGTTTTATTATTATCTACATTTTTTATATAATGAGTTTACACACAGGGATTTTGGATTCAGGGGGACCCAAAACATGCATTTCCGGTGAAATCTCCGTATCGAAATTTTGGGTGCAATACAATACCTTCTCTGTACACTATATAGATAGTACATGTAGAGAAAGTAAAAATACTGTTTGGAAACACTAAACATTAGCAGCATAACCTCAACAACAGCTTTCGAGGAAGATGAAATGGAGTTTTATTTATGGACGTTCGTTAACCGCCGTGCTTCTCAGCGTCCCATTCTATATTAGGCACTTAATTTTGCTGTGGCATGAGATTATTTTACCAGCCGTAAGTCTACAACATGGGATCAACGCCTTCCAAAGGAAGCCATGCTAAAGATTTTTACGCCCCAACAAATCCATCATCCTCTTCCGGGCTCTTCTGTCTCCTTTTTTTTTTTTTTTTTTCTTTCTTTTTTTTTTTTTTTTTTTTTTTTTTTGCATCAACAACATTCGCATCCGTTACCCTGCAACCCCCACCCTAGTAGTGCCTAAACCCAAAATGTTATTCTAGTAGTAACCAACTTGGTTACCAGAAGGATAGAATGACTTAATTAGTACACAAAAGGAGTTTGTCACATTTTGATGTCGTTTGGAAAGTATTAAACTTAAATATGTTCAGTATTTATACAGATATTTAGTTTTGAGTTACCATATTTACTCATAAACTAGATACATGAAGTGACCAATATATTACATAGTGTATAGAGAAAATATTTTATTGTACCCAAAAATTCGAACCGAAAATTCACCGGAAATAAATGTGGAAAAAAGTCCGTCTTTGTGTATGTGTCTGTGGATTACATAGCTCAAAAACAATTCCGTTAAATATAACACTAGGTATTCCAGTTTGGTATCTTCCAAGGATGCAACAAGAAGATTTTCATGAAAATCCTCCCTCCTCCAACTACACTTTGCATGGAGCTTTCTTAAAAAATGTTGTTTTTTCAAAAATGGCTCTAGCGGTTTTGATTAAAATTTCCTATATTGAAGATATTTACATGCCAAATAAAATCTACATCTTGAATTTTCTGGGAATAGTCTCTGAGGACTACTTTATTCTGGATGAATTTTACGGAATTTTACATAACTACTAAACCATAAGAGATGGACAAAAACTTACCACCCAAAAAATGTAGAGCACGTTAAAACAACCGATTTATGTTATATACATTTTTTTTCGTGGAGTTGATTGTTTTTGAGATATTCCTCGTTTTTAACTCAGATTTGAAAAACTTATACTTTTCTCATACGAAATTTGTCCACTCATACAAACAAGGGAACTTCAGTCACACAGAAACCCGCTTTTGACTATCACTTTAACCTACGGTACTCCCTTATTTCGATTCTGCTAAAAAGGAAGCAAGTAATAACACTATTTCTGCTAATTTTTTCTCGATTAGCTGAAGTAAATAGAAGCATAAGCTTTTTAACAATAATTTGTTACAGAGATGTAGAAAAAGTCCTGCGAATCAAACGCTTCAGATTTTTGCTTTATTTAAATTTATGAGTCTTCAAAACGTGTTTATATTTTCGGTGGAGTTTCAGTATTACATTTTTTGATGGTGTGCAATACTTCTCTACCTTTCGTATAGTGGAGGAAAAATAAAAATCCCAATGCAACAAAAACGTAATTTAGAAGAGGGAATGAAGGTAATATGCTGGCATTAATACCATTAGGCAACACTAAAGCTTAAACGAAGAGCAAAGGCAGAATTATGCAAAAACGAGTTGGAACGTGCATCCATCAAGCGTTATGCCTGGGTGCGCGATCAAATTGGTGTGGAGCTAATTAAAAAGGACACAAAACATGAGCTAGGAGACCGGGAGCTGATCAACCCTAGACACGGAAATGCATGCTAGGCATAAACACTAATACCATTAAAGGCTGATGCAGCGTAATGGAAAGTTACATACCACAGTTCTCCGCGACAGATTAAATGCAAATGGAAATATATTAGTCCCCCCCCCCACCCACAAAAAATGAAACAGATTAGCAATCAGGAAGGTGAGAACTTAAAGCAAAAGAATTGCAATACAGAATTTTAGTTTCGCTTAGAGATATCCATGTGTGATGGGTCGAACTTGTACTTATGGTCAATTCTTGGCATTTCCTCTCGTAGAAACTTCTGGGAATCCCGAAGTTTGGAGTTAAATGCTTCATAATGATACTAATGATTATGATGATGATAATAATTTTAATAATAGTAAGAAGAACCAGAAGAAGAAGAAGAAGAAGAAAAGGAAGTAGAACTGGAATGTGAAGAGGAACTAAAAGTAGAAGAACTAGAAGAAGAAGAAGAAGAAGAAGAAGAGCAACTAGCAGAAGAAGAACAACTAGCAGAAGAAGAACAACTAGCAGAAGAAGAATAACTATCAGAAGATGAAAAACTAGCAGAAGTAGAAGAAAAAGAAGAAGAAAAAATGGAAGAAGAAGAAGCTACACTGGAAGAAGAAAAACTGGAAGAAGAAAAACTGGAGGAAGAAGAAGAAAAACTGGAAGAAGAAGAAAAATTGGAAGAAAAAGAAGAAAAACTGGAAGAAGAAGAAGAAAAACTGGAAGAAGAAAAACTGGAAGAAGAAAAACTGGAAGAAGAAGAAGAAGAGGAAAAACTGGAAGAAGAAGAAGAAAAACTGGAAGAAGAATAAAATATGGAAGAAGAAGAATAAAATAGGGAAGAAGAATAAAAACTGGAAGAAGGATAATAAAAATAGGAAGAAGAAGAACTAGAAGAAGAACTAGAAGAAGAACTAGAAGAAGAATAAGAAGAAGAACTAGAACTAGAAGAATAACAACTAGCAGACGAAGAAATAGAAGAAGCAAAAGAAAAAGTAGGAGAAGAAGCAGAACTAGAAGAAGCAGAAAAATTTGAAGAAGAAGCAGAACTAGCAGACGAAGAAATAGAAGAAGAAGAAAAACTAGAAGAAGAAGCAGAAAAATTTGAAGACGAACTAGAAGATGAAGCAGAAAAATTTGAAGAAGAACTAGAAGAAGAAGAAGCAGAAAATTTGAAGAAGAAGCAGAAAAATTTGAAGAAAAACTAGAAGAAGAAGCAGACAACTTTGAAGAAGAACTAGAAGAAGAAGCAGAAAACTTTGAAGAAGAACTAGAAGAAGAAGCAGAAAACTTTGAAGAAGAACTAGAAGAAGAAGCAGAAAACTTTGAAGAAGAACTAGAAGATGAAGGACGACCACGATGACCAATAATAAACCTTGTGAAATGTCTGAATCACATGGCTCGGTAGCTTTCAGCTGAAGGACTAAACTGCTATATTTTCAGCTCTGCAAATGACGAACAAACAGTAGCATTGCGTTTATTTGACTGCCTCTGTAGCCTGGTGGTTAACAAGAGAGCCTCCAAATACACATGTTGAGAACCTTTCTGTACTTAGGATTATTCCCTACTCTGCCGAATCTGGAAGTATGAAAGAAAATGGGAATGTGTGCGTCTAACATTAAAGATAATAGCCCAAGAAGTAACACAAAGCAAAAAACACATTGTCATAAGCAATTGTTCCGTCGATATTATAGTTGTAGTTAGCGTATAAATGGAGCTAAAAATTGGTGTGTTCCATTCGCATAACTTTCTGTGCACCTCTACAACAAATAATTGTTAAAAAGCCTATTCTTCTCTTCATGCTATATACTTTTAAAATTTTTAGATAATTTGTTAATAAAATACAGAAAAAGACTTATGAATGGATCACATCAGATTTTTACTTTCGAGTTATGCTGTTCAAAGAGACTCAGGCGCAAAGACCGTTTTCTATTATATATATATATATATTACTCGAAAGTATTTCTTTTACGACTTTTAGATAGAACAGAATATTTCCCTACTTATTATAAGTAGTAAAGAAAGTAAGAAGTTCTATTTTTACTACATATAAATAATATTTAAAGCCCCCTAGGTAGTGTGGTGGTAGCGTGTCTACCTCACATTCAACAGGTCGTGAGTTTGAATCTCGCTTAGGGTGAGTTACCCGGATAAGGTTTTATGGGTTTTCTTCCCTTATCCTGAGAAGATGAAATGGCGAGCTTCATGGAACCCTAGACCATTTGAGCATCATTTTGCCAATTTCATTCATCGTCCGATATGATGACCAACCAGGTTAAAGAACGTTAAGCTAACAAAAAATAATGATAATAATAATATTAAAATGTAAATTACTAATATGAGACGGGGTGAAATTATATATGTTCTGCTGGTACATTATATCAACACTCCTAGTGTTATGCAAAGCCCATAGTGCATAACCCCATTGTAATGTTTAATGTATTTTACTTTCTCTACACGTACCTTGCACATACTATATAAAGAATCTACTGTAATACATCCAAAAATTCGATACGAAATTTCACCGGAAACATATGTTTTGGATCCTCCTGATTCCAAAAATAATGTTTGTTATAAAAAGTCCCGTTTGTATATGTGTGTGTGTATGCTCGCGCGCGCCTGTGGCGGCACAGCTCAAAAACAAGTTCGTTAAATACATAACTTCATATTTAAGTTCAGTATGCTCCAAGGAAGCTTTTCAAGAACCCCTCTCCGGTTTCAGCTATCCTTTTTCATGGAAAAGTTTTCGAACATTTTTACTTTCTCAAAAACAGCTGCAATGATTTTAATTAAAAGCTCTTTTATTTAAGACATTTACTTGACATAAAATGTACATATATTATTTTCTGGGAATAGCCTCTGAAGATCTATTTATTCTGTATGATTTTTTTCTGAATTTTGCATAACTGGTAAAACATTAGAAATAGACGAAAACTTACTACATAAAACATGTAGATCTCCTTAAAACACAATTTATGTAATTTTTTTTTTCCATCGAGTTGACCGTTTTCGAGATAATCAAGTTGCTGGTTTCTGTTTTAAAATACTTAAACGTTTCTCATATGGGAATTTATCAATTACTAGCCACGCAAAGGAACGGATTTCAATCCCACAACAACCACATTTTAAAAAAAAATTACTCTCGGTTTAGCCCTTGTGTATTTTCTTATTTCCCTACTACTTATACGGAACTAAGTAATAGAAGCATTTCTGCTAATGCTTATCACGATTAGCATGAAGTAGATAGAAGAATAAACTATTAACAGTAAAATTTGTTACACAGAAAGTCACGTGAATGAAACATAGATTTTTATTTTCTGTTCGGAGAGTCCCAAAGTATTTTAAATTCGCAGTAAATTCGCGGTATCCAGTTTTTGGGTGAAATACAATACTACTCTGCTTGTTATAAGTAGTGGAGTAAGTGAACAGCTTTGCTTATACTACATAACAATAACACTAAAATGGAAATTACTAATAATAAGAGAAAAGTGAAGTTATATACGAGGGTCACTGATAAGTCCCGGTCATCACACAGATATGGCGCCACTAGGCCAGTTTTTGTTGTTGTTTTTTTTAAATACATTTCCGGAGTCTGATCGGGACTCCGGCGCTGTATACCCTACTTTTATTTAGTTAATTGTTTTACTTTGTTCGCTGTATGATTACTGAATTGCTGTTTTCTTCTTTTACTCACACACATATACACAAACATATAACACCCACGCCCAAGGCGGGAGTCGAACCCACGATTACCTGCGCTACGTAAACAAACCTTATCCGCGTAACTCACCCTAAGCGAGATTCGAACTCACGACCTTTTGAATGCGAGGCAGACACGCTACCACCACACTACCCAGGCGGGCAGTTAGACGGTAGCATCGTATAGTTCAGCTCTAGATTAGTTTGTATCCATAGTTACAGGTCAATAGCTTGTTGGGTTTTTGAATGACAGCATTTTAAACAAGACAGAGTTTTCACGAAAATGGAGGATTTGGAAAAACGAGCAGTGATTAAATACTTCCAGATGAAAGGTATAAAGCCTAAGGAAATCAAGGAGGAAATAGACAGTACATTGCAAGTCTGTGTCCCTACATATTCAATGATTAAAAGGTGGGTTGCACAGTTTAAAATGGGACGTACGAGCACTAGTGATGAGCCTCGCTCTGGACGCCCTGTAGAAGTGACAACTCCAGAGATCATTGAAAAAATACATCGTTTAGTTCTGGAAGACCGCAGATTAAAGTGTTTTAGATAGCAGAGGCTGTAAACATTTCAAAAGAACGTACAGGTAACGTTTTAAGTAATGTTTTGGGCTTTCACAAGGTCTGTGCAAGACGGGTGCCGCGTTTGTTGACACCTGATCAAAAGTTGCAAAGAAAATGTGTTTCTATTAAGAATCTGGAGCTCTACCGTAAACATCCCAGTGAATTTTTGAGACGGCCTATTACCATGGCTGAAACTTGGATACATCACTACACTTCGGAAAGTGAACCACAGCCAAAACAGTGGATTTGCCCTAGGTGAACCAACTCCAAAAAGGCAAAGTCAATTTTGTCAGCTAACAAGGTTATGGCGAGTGTTTTCTGGGTTGCACAGGAAATTAAACTTTTAAAAGGGTAAAAGTAGCCCTGGTGATCATTAGGCAAGCTTACTGCAACATTTGAGTGATGGAGAAAAGAAAAACATCTAATTTGGCAAAAAAAAATCATGTTTCATCACGACATCTTTGTCATTGCAATGGGGAAAACATGCGAATTAAAGTTGGAATAGCTTGAACATCCACCCTACTCACCAGATCTAGCACCCAGTGACTACCATCTGTTCCCAACTCTGAAAACAGTTCTTGCAGGACGAAGATTTCACAGCAAAGAGGTCATTCATGTGGAAAACAGCTATTTTGAGGACCCTGATAAATTCCACTACAGAGATGGTTTAATTAAATTAGAACACCGATATGAAAACAAAGTATTAATTAGCCTTTACGGACATTATGCTGAGAATTAAAACAAAAATTATGTGATGTGTTCCATTCACATAGTTTTCTCTACATCTGTGTAACAAATTGTTATTAAAAAGCTTATGCTTCTATATACTTGCTACCTTGTAAGCAGAAGCAAAACAAGAGAAACCATAGATTAAACTGATAGTCAAAAGCTGGTTGCTATGTGACTGAGGTTCCTTTGTTTGTATGGATGGGAGTTGACAAATTCCTGTATGAGAAAGGTGTAAGTTTTTCAAAGCTGAAACAACGAATACCTTAAATACGATCACCTCCACGAAAAAAAAATGTATGTGTGTGTTCTAATGTGCTCTACATTTTCTCTGTAGTAAGTTTTTATTCATCTCTTATGGTTTAGCAGATAAGTAAAATTCCATAAAGTTCATCCATAATAAAGTAGTCTTGAGAACTATTCCCAAAAAATTAAGATATACATTTTATTTGTCAGGTAAATAAATATCTGTAAGGTACGATATTTTAATAAAAATCGTTAGAGCCATTTTTAGAAAATCACAATTTTCGAAAAAAGCTCCATGTAAAGGGTAGTTGGGGGTGGGGGGATTTTCTTGAAAATCTTTGTGTCGCATCCTTGGAAGATACCAAACCTAAATACCAAATTTGATGTTTAACGGACGTTTCGTTTTTGAGCTATGCTGTCCACAGACACACAGACGCACACACACGTACACACACTAAGGACCTTTTTGTAAAAATGCTTTTTTTGGATTCAGGGGGACCCAAAACATGTATTGCCGGTGCAATTTTGGTATAGAATTTTTGGATGGAATACAATACCTTCTCTATACACTATGTACATAGTCGTATAGAGAAAGCAAACATTGTAAATTCTGTTTTCATTGAGAGGCCCGGGTTTTACCAGTTCGTGCTGGTAAATTTATTCATATCAGCACTCCTTCTAATATCCTCTAGCACACATTCGGGCATTCCTATAACTGCCGCCAGACTAGCAGAGGATTTGGCGAACGAAGACAGAGAGGTAAATGTAGTTTTTACATTTTAATAAACGTAACTTTTGTACTGTATGTTTATATTGTCTTATATCTTCCTATATTGTTTTACCTTTTTAATTTGTATCGCTTGCGTTGTGTATTTAGATTGTTTTTTTATCTTCCTTTATTGTTTTAGCTTTTTAAATCGTATCGCTTTTGTCTTTTATACTGAGTGTTTAGTTTTTGCAGCTTTTTATGCCTTTTAGCCCCATTATTTGAATTGGTTTTATTTTCCCCTTTTTCAGTCCAGATGCCTTTTTACAGTGGATTTAATGAATCGCTTTAACTATTATTTTATTTCTAATTGTTTTTATCTGTTGGCATTTGCCAAAGCAAGCTCCAGGAGGGTGCTAATGTCCTTGCAGTTGTGAGTCCTGAAACGTAAAAAGCGGACTCATAGTATTACAACCTAAACATATTTATCTTATTTTTAAAACTTCTTTGAAATAAGCTATCATTAATTTTAAAAAATAATATTTTAAACTACACATCAATTATAATATAATAATAATAATATTATAATAATGATAATCATAATAATAATAATAATATCACAAGGACAACAAATATAATGAAATGAAATAAAATTAAATGGAGTTTTGTTTATGGACGCTCTTTAACTGCTATGGTTTTCAGCGTCCCGTTCAATACTGGGCGTAAAACACCGCTTAATTTTTCTCAGAGGTCTCTTTTTCAGGCTTGAGGTTCTTTTACGTTCCGTAAATCTACGAGACGGGGCCAACAGCTTTACTTCCCTTCTAAAGGAAACTATGCTAAGAATTCTTACACACGAAAAAATCAATCGTCCTTCGCCGTGTTTGAATCTGCGACCTTGAGTGAATGAAGTTATCATGCTAACCAATACACCACGGAGGGCGACAAAACAAGAAAACAATGTTAACAATGACAACAGTAGCGACAGTAATAATAATAATAATAATAATAATAATAATAATAATAATAAACAGACGTAAAGCTGCAAATATGAATGTACAAGTTACAAAAATTGATCTAGGATTATTGTTAAGTATATCGGTGGAAAAATCAAAGGATATGTGCATTTATAGGAAAACAAATAAAGAAATAAAAGATAATGTTAAATAATAAAGTGTTAGAACAGGTATGAAAATTTAATTAATTGGGCGGTAATGTAAACTTTAAAACAAACAATGAAGAAATAGGTAATAAAGTGAGTAAGTTTCAATACATTTGTGGAGTAATAACTCTTAACTTGAAAAGAAAACCCCGAAAGGATACAAATGTAAAATTCTACAAAACAATGGCTCTTCCGGTTTTACTATATTGTTCAGTTATGGACACCTAAAAAGTAAGATTGAAACCAAATACAAGCAGCAGAAATGGAATATCTCCGAGCAGCAAAAGGATGCACCAGACAAGATCATATTAGACACGAAGACATAAGAAGGGAATTAGACACATTTTCCTTATAAGAAAAGAATCAAATAAATAGAGAAAAATGAAAAAGTCATTTACAAAGAATGGATAACTATCGCAGTCCATTTCAGTCATACAAATATAAACCCCAAGGCTACAGAACAATAGGAAGACCAGTTAAAAGATGGGAAGAAATATGAGGCCAGAACAGGAGAACTCCGCTAAACCATGAACAGTTTAAAACAAATAACAATAATAACAATAACAATAATAATAACAATAATAATAACAATAATATTAACAATAATAATAAAAAATAATAATAACAATAATAACAATAATAATAACAACAATAATAACAACAATAATAACAACAATAACAATAACAACAGTAATAACAATAATAATAACAACAATAATAATAACAATAATAATAGCAACAATAATAACAACAACAATAATAACAATAGCAACAATAACAATAACAACAATAATAACAACAATAACAATAACAATAATAATAACAACAATAACATTAACAACAATAATAACAATAATAATAACAACAATAATAACAACAATAATAACAACAGTAACAACAATAATAATAGCTATACTAATAGCAATAATAATAACAACAATAATAACAATAGCAATAACTATAATCGGTGACGTTGACGGTGACAATAGTAATTGTAACAATGATAGTAACAACAAGAGTAAAAATTGCAGTAATAATAGTAATAACAGCAGTAACAATAGTAGTGATGCTGATGATAATAATAATTAATAACAACAACAACGCTTACATGACATTCAGTACCTTGTCATGACATAAAACATTTTTGCACGCAACTTAAGCAAAGTGGAAACAGACATGTAATCAAAATCTACCAGTAGAGTTGCATATGGTAAGGAAATATGACGTCACCAATCCTTGCCCTGTACGTTCACTGAAGAGGAAAGAACAAATGACTATTACAAGACTATGAATAGAAAATACCAATCTAACCCACTCATACATCTTCACCAAAGACAAGCCACCTCAATGTGAAGTATGCAACACACAACTCACCATTAAACACATTTTCACAGAATGCAGAAGCTCTACTGCATCACTGAAGATATATCCACAACCCTGAAAACATTCAAGCAAACTCTTCACTTTCTCAGAAGCATAAAACTGGATTTCAAACTGTAATATTCTTATTCACAATATTATAGATCTGTGTAAAACTTGAATTTCAACAGCAATATACCTATTCACAATATATTATTTAAATTATTAATATTTATGTAAATATTACTTTCCTACTGTAATTTTTAATTCACAGAACTTTGTTTAATGTGTGGGAATAATTGCCTTGTAATATTATGAATTCAATTGTTACAAATATTGTATGGTTGCGATATGACCTGGGAGTTAAAGCGATCTAAAACAAATAAATAAAAATATGTGTTCCATTCACATCTCTGCAACAAATTATTCTATTTACTTCATCTAATGGAGAAATAATTAGCAGAAATAGTTATATTACTTGCTTATTTCTTATTAGAAGCGAAATAAGGTTATACAATAGGTTAAAGTGATAGTCAATAGCTGGTTGTTTTTCAAAGCTGAAACCAAAACCAAGAAATATCTCAAAAACGATCAACTCCAAGAAAAATATGTATATAACATAAATTATGTGTTTTAACGTGCTCTACATTTTTTTGTGCTTTAAGATTTTTCCATCTGTTACAGCTTAGCAATTACGCAAAATTTCGTAAAACTCACCCAGAATAAAGTAGTCTACAGAGGCTACTCCCAGAAAATTCAAGACATACATTTTATTTGTTAGGTAAATACCTTTAATATATGATATTTTAATCAAAATCGTTACGGCTATTTTTAAGAAAATAAAATTTTTCAAAAAAGTTCCATGTAAGGGGTAGTTTAGAGTGGGGGGGATTTTTTTGAAAATCTTCCTGTCGCTTCTTTGGACAATACCAAACTTAAATATCTAGTTTGGTATTTAACGATATTTTCGTTTTCGAGCTATGCTGCCCACAGACACACGCACACATACACCCGAATATTTTTCCAAAAATGCTTTTTTTAGTTTCAGGGGGTCTCAAAACATACATTTCCGGTGAAATCTCGGTATCGAATTTTTGGTTGCAATACAATACCTTTTCTATACACTATGTATATGGAACATGTAGAGAAAGTAAAAAATAGCAATAATTATAAGAATAACAATAATTCCTTTCAGTTTTATATGAAGTCATAATCAAAAAATTAAATGGTAATGTTTAATGGCTAATTTTGCATTTTTAATAGCTAAAGTACTGACTTTGTTCCAGAAACCTCTTTGCAGTTGTATTTTACTGATGTTTATTTGTTCACATGATGGCGTGCTGCTTTAAGCTTCATCTTCATCAAAGGAACCGCCTTTTAGTCTTCAAACTCCTCTTTTCATTCTGTAATAATAGTGCATGGCGATGATTTCAGATGGCGATACTGTACGGAGTCTTTGCATGCTGCTCTCTAGCGAAATCAATATGAGCCGCTTGCTGATTTGGTGAGGTTTTGCAGCACCAGAGCGCGCCAAATTGATGTTGAACTTGTGCGACATCTGTGATGAGGTTCTGAATTAGCTGGAGCTTCTGCTATCAGTTCGAAGTAAAGAATTAATATTATAGAGTTTATTTTTACTTTCTCTGCACATACTATGTACATTATAGTAGGTAGAGAAGTTACTGTGTTACACCCTATGTTTTTATGCCGCGGTTTTATTGGAAATATATGTTTTGTGACCACCTGAATCAAAAACAGACAATGGGAAGAATAACTTGAAAAACGGAAAGGCCGTTAAATATGTAAACTTGATGCTTATGTTTAGCATCTTATAAAAACGTTAAACGAAGACTTTCAGTAAAATCATCCTAGCCCCTACTTCCCTTAATGGAACTTTTTAAAAAAAATGCTGAGTTTCTCAAAAATGACTAACAATTTCAATTAAAATACCATATGTTTAAGATATTTCTATTTACAACGAAATGTATATCTCGAATTTTCTGGGAATAGCCTCGGAAGGCCTCTGCATTCTGGATAACTTTTATATAATTGGTAAACCGTAAGATATAAACTAATTCTTACCACACAAAAAGTGTAAATGTCGTTAAAACGCCCAATTTCTGCCATACACATTTTTGTAGAGTTAACGGTTGTCGAGATATTCCTTGTCATTGATTTCTATTTTAAACTACTTATACGTTTCTCAAAGGGAAAGTTATCTTACGTCACATATCTGTTGTTTTGCTTTTGGCGTTGAGAAGAGAACAGAATATGACTGACAAACGCTTGCCAACAACTTTTTACTTTCTCTACTCGTGCTAAGTAATAGTATATAGAGAAGGTATTGCACTCCACCCAAAATCGAGAATTTACCGGAAATATACGTTTCAGGGTCCCCTGTATTCAAAAAAGTATTTTCAGAAAAAGGTCCGTGTGTGTCCGTGTGACTGTGGACACGATAACTCAAAAACGAAAAGCCGGTAAAACACCTAACTTGGTATTTAAGTTTAGTATCTTCCAGGGATGTGACATTAAGATTTTGAGAAAAATGTCCCTACCACAAACTACCCTTTGCGTGGAAAACGTTTTGAGCATTTTAATTTTCTCAAAAATGGCTCTAACGATTTTGATTAAAATACGATATTAAATATATTTACCTGACAAATAAAATGTTTATCTTGAATTTTCTGGGAATATCCTTTGAAGACTACTTTATTGAATGAATTTAACGAAATTCTGCATAACTGTTAAACCGTAAGAGATGGAAAAAAAAACTTAACATACAAAAACTGTAGAGCACGTTAAAACACAAACTTTATTTATACACATTTTTTCATGAAGACCATCATTTTTGAGATATTCCTTGTTTTTGGTTTCAGCTTTGAAAAACTTATACTTTTTACATACAGGTATTTGTCAACTGCAGTCTACAGAAAAAAAGGAACTTCAATTATATAGTATCCAGCTTTTGACTAAAGCCCTGGTACCCCCTTATTTCGTTTCTACTTATAAGCAAGCAAGTTCTAAGACTACTTTTGATTTTTTTCAATCAGAATTAAGTAAATGGACGAATAAGCTTTTTAACAAAAATTTGTTGCAGGGATGTAGAGAAAGTCACGTGAATGGAACACATCAGATTTTTAAAGATGTGATTGCCGCTTTAACCTATTGTATTCCATTACTGCCCTATTTCTCTTCTACACACATTCATAAGAAATTAAGTAATAACATTATTTATTAGTGTGATGTAAATAAAATAATAATTTTTTGAGGTTTTTTCTTTATCAGTGTACATAGAGCAAGTTACATGAATGAAACACATCAGATTTTACTTAGAAATCGGTGGCCTCACCAGCAGGAATTGAACACAGAAATTCATAAAATAAAGGCATTTTTTCATCGGAAATAGCTGTAAAGTGAAAATACAGAAATCTGTGTTGGTGTACTATAGATTATTAGTAATTCTTCCTTTTAAAACAGTTTTAGAACACTGACACACACACGCACGTACCTGGTTCTAAAAATCTGATGTGCGCCATTCACATAACTTTCTTTAGCTCTCTGTAACAAATTATACTTCATAATAATCAAGATAAACATTAGCAAAAACTGTTTTATTGCTTAGTTCCTTGTAAGTCGAAGGGAAATAAGGAAATACACTAGACTAAACCGACATTTAGATATCTTAAAATACGGTTGCTCTGGCATTGAAATCCGTTTCTTTGTCTGGTCAGGTGTTGACAAGTTCCTGTTTCAGAAAAGTATTAGGTGTTTTAAAACTGAAATCAATAACAAGGGATACCTTAGAAACGGAAAACTTCAGGTAAATTGGATATAGGATAAATGGTGTGTTTAAACGAGCTCTACACTTCTGTGTAGAAAGTTTTTGTGTATCTCTTACAGTTTACCTGAAATTTTGCATAATTTCGCAAAATTCATCCAAAATAAAATTGCATTCAGAGGGTATTTCCAGAAAACTCAAGATGTACACTTTGCTTGGGATGTAAATATCTTTAGTATACGGGATTCTAATCAAACTCAATTAAAGATATTTTTTAGAAAATCCAAATTTTTGAAAATTGTTCCAAGTGTAGTTTGTGGTGGGGGATTTTCTTAAAAACCTATGTGTTGCATCCTTGAAATAAACCAAATCTAAATACCAAGTTTGGTATTTAACCCTTTTTCGTTTTTTTAGCTTTGCTGTCCACAGACTCACACATGGACTTATTCTAAAAAAACTTTTTTGGGACTCGGGGATTCCAAAATCAATATTTCCAGTGAAATCTACGAGAGTTGTGTGTTCCATTCATATGATTTTATCTTTTTACTCTGTAAACAAAGTTCTTTGAGAAGATTACTCTGCTATTTATTTCATGTAAATGGAGATAGACATTAGCAGGAGCGGTTTCATTACTTAGTTCCATATAAGTAGAAGGGAAACAAGGGAATACACTAGATTAAATCTTTTAAAAGCCTATGCTGTGCATGTGGAATTGAAATTTGGTGATATTTACATGACCAGGAATAAAAAAAGGAGAAGAAACATTCGACATCCTCTTTGAGGAAAGTATAAATATTTGTAGTTGGCTTAGCCTCCCCGGATTTATAAGAAGTGAATGCTTAGAGGTCAGAAGTCTGTCGCGGAACAAGCGACACCTAACCACACAATGCAGACCCTGGAACGAGTGGTAGCAGGCAAGAGCGTGAGGAAGTGAATGATATGAAATGCCAGCAAAATGGATAATAGAAAGGCGATGGTAGAGTATTTGGTGGCATGATTCGGGGGGGGGGGGGACAGAAGGACCCGGAGAAACCACACAGACTCCGCTGTGCATCACAAATCCCTCATGGGATCGAACCTGGTCCATCTAGGTGGAAGGGGAGTGGTCTAACCAATGGGCCACGGCATCGTTTAAATATAATTATACCACTTACTTTACACTATTATGTACATAGTGTATAGAGAAAGTATTGTATTCCACCCAAAAATTCAATACCTTATATTCACCGGAAATGCATGTTTTGGGTCGCCTGAATCCAAATAGGAACATATTCAGAAAAAAGGTCCGTGTGTGTGTCTGTGGACAACATAGCTCAAAAACGAAAAGACCGTTAAGTACCAAACTTGGTATTTCAGTTTGGTATTTTCCAAGGATACGAAACAAAAATTTTCAAGAAAATCCCCTACCTCAAAATACCCTCTACATAGAAAAAATTTCGAAAAATTTTATTTTCTCAAAAACGCCTGTAACTATTCTGATTATTTTGTTTATATTTAAAATATTTACATTCCAAATAAAATGCATATTTTGAATTTTCTAGTAATAGCCTCTAAAGATCTCTTTATTCTGGATAACCTTTATTGAATTTAGCATAACTAGTAAACCGTAAGAGACAGACAAAACTTTGCTACAAAAAATGAAGATCACGATAAAACACACAATTTATGTCATATACAACTACCCTTTACATGGAACTTTTTTCGAAAATTTTGATTTCTTCAAAAATGGCTCTAACGACTTTGATTAAAATATCGCATATTATAGCTATTGACCTGACATATTTCGAATTTTCTGGGAATAGCCTCTAAAGAGTATTTATTCTGGATTAATTTTACGGAATTTTGAACAACTGCTAAACCGTAAGAGTTGGACAAATACTTACTACACAAAAATGTAGACCATGATAAAACACACGATATATGTCATATATATTATTGATTTAAGTTTTAAAATAAAATATTTTCTCATACTGGAACTTGTCACGCTTGGCCACGCAAACAAACTGATTTAAATCCCATAGCAACCACATTTTAAAACATTTGACTGTCGGTTTAACCCAGTGTAAGTAATAAGATCATTTATGCTAATGTTTTAGCATTAAATAGATAGAAGAATAAGCTTATTAAGAATAATTTGTAACAGAGATTCAGATAAAGTCATGTGAATGGAGCACTTCATATTTTTTTGCACGAAAAGTGTAGTTTGGGGCTGCGGGATTTTCCTGAGCGTCTTCGTGCCACATTCTTGAAATACGCTGAACTTAATGTCAAGTGGGCATTTAACTGTCTTTTCGTCGGCTTCTATGAACAGGAACACACGCGCACACACAAGAATATTTTCTTGCAATAACTTTTTTTTTTGGTATTCTGGGGACGCTAAAATGTGTTTTTCCAGTAAAATCTCGGTTACGAATCTTTTGCCTGAATACCTTCTCAAACTGTGACTTCTATGTACAAAGTAGAGAAAGAAAGAAGCAAAGAGACAAAGAATGAAAAAAACGTGTACTGCTTGATAACATTTAATTTGAGAAGCCAACAATACATCATACAATTTTATCATAGAAACTACAGAAAGAGAACTTGAAGTACAAGACTTTATCAAAAGACTTATTCTTCTCTGTTGCGAACTGTGTCATCTAGTGGAAACATATTGTAAAAAGTTGCACAAAGTTTGCTGAACTTTGAAGTCCCGATGGAAGCCAATCATATATTGATTTCTAAGAGACAAGCAATATTTTGTTTACTTGTATGCTTTGAGATGTTTCTCAATATCGCCGCAGAGTTAAATCTTTTATTTGTCTCTTAACCAATAATTTATTTCAGAAATCATGAAAGTTCTTTTGAGTTTACTGCTGCTTCATCCAAATTTATCAAAGTTCTTATTTGGTGGAACATCATAGAGTTTCGAAGAGAACATGTTTCATATTTATTCAACATGTCAGCTAATTACCTCGTTAGATATTTTAGTCAATTATTATTTTGGATAACAACGCTGTTTTTCTTTTTTTTGTGGTGCTTAACGCCCACTTTTACTGCTCTGGCACCTCAGGTGATGACACTTATGATACATGAAGATGGAGCCCCGGTGGAATGAGATGGTGGGGGAAACCGAAGAACCCGGAGAAAACCCGCACCTGCGACGCTTTGTCCACCACAAATCTCACATGCGGTCGCTTGGGATCTAGGTGAGAGGCGAGTGGTCTGACCACATGGCCACAGCTGTGTTGAGTGTTTAGACTACTAACCTCCCATCTAGGCGACCCGACTTCGATCCCAAGCACCGCATGTGATATTTGTGGTGGACGTAGCGGCGCAGATGCGGGTTTTCTCCAGGTCCTTTGATTACCCCCTCCAATCATTCTACTAATTGCTCTATTTCCTATCATTTTCGCTTACTTTTCTTATCATCCATTTCCTAATGTTCATGCCTGGCTACGGGACGACCCCTCGTAACAGGTTCTCCATCCTATGGTTTCGTACCGTTGGCTTCCCCACAGGCTTCTGACCCCTAGACATTGGCTTGTATCTTCTACGAATACGGAGAAGGTAAGCCGATTACGATTATTTTGGAATAAATGATAAATAAAATGACGAAATGATGAAATGAGTCAACACTTCCCCATGTACCGATTCAACATATCCCTGTTAGTCACCCTCCGTGGTGTAATGGTTACCATGCTGACTTCATATATCCAAGGTCGCGGATTCAAACCCGGCGGAGGACGAAGGATTTTTTTCGGGCGTAAAAATTCTTAGCCTGGCTTCCTTCGGAAGGGAAGTAAAGCCGTTGGTCCCGTGTCGTAGATTTACGGCATGTAAAAGAACCTCAAGCCTGATAGAGAGGCCTCTGAGCAAAATTAAGTGGTCTTTCACAATCAATATTGAATGGGACGCTGAGAACCACAGCTGTTAAAGAGCGTCCATAAATAACACGCAATTTACATTATTTCCCTGTTGAAATCGTATTAATTTTACTAATAACTATTATCTTAATCTTAACTGATCAAATATAATATTTTAAATTAATAAACAAATTTTTTAGGATTCACATGACTTTCTCTACTCACTATACTAGTAACTATGCTTACAAAAACCTATACTTCTATTTACATCTTGTTAGTAGAAATATACTTCTTTTCAAATTTAGAAATTCCCATCGTAGGTATAAATGAACGATGAACTGGCACGATTATTATTTACCATTACTGGCAGATGGTTAATTCCACAAAAAATTATATCACATACATTTTGTATTTTGACGACATACACATGTTTTGTGTGCGTGGTAAGTTTTGTATATCTACAAAGGTTTATCAGTAATACAAAAGCTACAAAGGTGAAGAAGTTTATAGTGGCTATGTATAGAAAATACAAGATGTAATTTCATTTTTCATAAATATCTTTAATATATTTTATTTAAAATCCTTAGAGCGCTTTGATAAAATCGAAAGTGTTGAAAAATCTATGTAAAGTGTAGATTGGCGAAGGATTTTTCGATAATCTTTGCGTGCGTCCTTAGATACCAAGGATTTTACCTTTAGTATCTTACCATGTTTAGTATTTTTGAAGTTTGATATTTAAGGGACATGGTTTCTGAGTTAGTTGTGTTTCCACAGATACTCGGATACACACAAACCTTTCTCATAAACTGATTTTTACTTTCTCTATACGCACTAAGTATAGTGTATACAGAAGGTATTGCACTGCACTAAAATTTCACCGGAAATATATGTTTTAGGGTCCCCTGTATCCAAAAAAAGCATTATCAGAGAAAGGTCCGTATGTATGTGTATCCGTGTGTCTGTGAACACGATAAGTGAAAAACAAAAAGTCGGCAAAATACCAAACTTGGTAATTAAGTTTGGTATCTCCCAGGGATGCTACACGAAGATTTTGAGAAAAATCCCACCACCCCCAGCTATCCTTTACATGGAACTTTTTCGAAAATTTTGATTTTCTCAAAAATGGCTATAACGATTTTGATTAAAATTTAGAATATTAAAGACATTTACCTGACAAAATGTATATCTTGAATTTTCTGGGAATAGTCTCTGAAGACGACTTTATTCTGGGTGAATTTTACGGAATTTTTCATAACTGCTAAACCATAAGAGATGGACAAAACCATATCATACAACAAATGTAGAGCACTTTAGAACACACAATTTATGTTATTGTACATTTTCTTTCCTGGAGTTGATTGTTTTTGATTTCAGCTATAAAAAACTTAATTTTTCTCATACAGGAATTTATCAACTCCTGTCCATACAAACAAAAGAACTTCTCAAATAGTAACTTTTGACTATCACTTTAACTTATGATAATGCCTTATTTCGCTCCTACTTTCAAGGAAGCAAGTAATAAGACTATATCGGCTAATTTTTTTCGATCAGTATGAAGGAAATGAAAGCAATCGCTTTTTAATAATATTGTTTTGCAGAGATGTAGAGAAAGTCATGTGAATGGAATACATCAGATTTTTTATTTAGGATTCGGGTACCCTAATCGTACTACCATTAATGTCGTCAGAGCTGATTTATCGCCTGTTGTTTCTGCAAAACGCACTACAGCAGAGCTAGAGAAGTTGCCGACGTAATCAGCATTTTGCTGAAAGTCTCAGTTGATTATAAAAAGTCATCACTAGAACGCCATGATAATATGTTTTTAAAGGAATATAACATGTAACTAAACTTAGTATTTATGTAATTAATTGTTATAGGTTTCAAATATATATATATATATTATGTCTTTAATAAGTATAACTTCAAGAATTGGAAATAAAAACATTAAAAAACCTCCCTGGATTATTAACGTTTTACCACTTTGTAGAGCTACAAGTCATAGATTCAATTACTTCATCGGAAATTTATGTGTTTTTAGCAAAACCGTTTATTCATAATTCTATTCCGGGTAGAAAAAACGCACTTATACTTCGCCTTTAAGTCACATTTTGAACTATTACTAAGCTAAGAATATAGGTTGGTGAAGGAAAAGAAAAATCGTATGGATATAGGGTGAAGATATCTTATAGATATAACTCTTCAGATTACTTTAATTCTTATTAATATCCGGATTTTGTATTTTTGTTGTAGTAGCTTTGGAAAGTTGTTTAGTTCGTTATGAATTTTATGATAAATTAGTTTTACTTACAGGAATTGGATCGTTGATTAAACTGCTTTGTTATGTGTGACCTTCTTAAATGTTGTATTTGTGTGTGTTAAAGAGGCTGTAATGTGCTACAATTGAATTTTCTAGATGTGTAGGTTTTACACAGTGGATTACAGAAAACGGTTTATTTACTATAATGCGATAAGGAGATAATACTGCATTTGTATTTGCAAATATTTTATTGGGCAGTTGTTACATGCAAATCATGATTACACTTATTTAAAGCAAATTATTAAATTATGGCAGTTTTAAGTCGAAGGGTTTATAAGCATTTCAGATAAATTATAATAAACAAACTGAAGCTACCAGCATGATGCATGTCTGATGTTATATATTCATATGAGGTTCTCTACCTATTCTGAAACAAATTATTCTTAAAAGCCTTATCCTTCTATCTACTTCATATATCAGGATAAAAATTAACAAATATTTTCCTAGTACTCTTTTACATATGTACAAGGAGAATAAATGAATGTACTGGAATTTAGTACGTAATAGTAAAATTTATTAAGAGTTCTAGCTTTCTTTATGTCTGCTAGACGAAAGGAAAGAAAAGCAAATAACACTTTATTTTGAGAGCCATGCTATTCTCTCACAAACAAACACACACACACACACACACACTCATACATTTAAACTGACGCTCGCAGTAACACGAACCTTTTTATAAAAATATGATGTGTGCCATTCACATGACTTTCTCTAAATCCCTGCAATAAATAATTATTAAGAAGCTTATACTTCTATTTACTTTAAACTAATCAGAAAAAATCAGCAGAAATAGTCTTATTACTTGCTTCCTTGTAAGTAGAAGCGAAATAAGGGACTACCATGGGTTAAAATGATAGTCAAACGTGGTTGCAATGTCAATGAAGTTCCTTTGTTCATATGGATAGGAGTTGACAAGATCCTGTATGAGAAAAGTATACGTTTTTCATAGCAGAAAAAACAAAATTTAGGAATGTCTCAAAAACGACGAACTCACGAAAAAAATGTATATAACATAGATTGTGTCTTTTAACGTGCTCTACATTTTTTGTAGTAAGTTTTGTCCATCTCTTACGGTTTAGCAGTTATTCAGTAAAATTCATCCAGAATAAACTACTCATCAGAGGCTATTCCCAGAAAAGTCAAGATATACATTTTATTTGTCAGGTAAATATCTTTAATATACGAAATTTTAATCAAAATCGTTAGAGCCATTTTTGAAAAAATCAAAATTTTCGAAAAAATTGCCATGTAGAGGGTAGTTGGAAGCGGGGGGATTTTTTCTCAAAATCTTCGTGTCACATCCCTGGAAGATACCAAACTTTAAAACCAAGTTTGGTATTTTACCGACTTTTCGTTTTTGAGTTATCGTGTTCACATACACGGACACACACGGACCTTTTTGTGAAAATGCTTTTTTTGGATATTGGGGACCCTAAAACATATATTTCCAGTGAAATCTCGGTATCGAATTTTTGGGTGGAGTGCAATACCTTCTCTATACACTATGTACATAATGCGTATGGAGAAAGTAAAAACGTATATGATATAAATTGTGTGCTTTTACGTGATCTTTATTTTTTGTGTAGTACGTTTGGATCTATCTCTTACGATTTAACACATATGCAAAATTCTGCAAAATTCATTCAGAATAAAGAAGTCTTTAGAGTTTATTTTCAGAAAATTCAAGATTTACTTTTATTTGCCGTATAAATATCTTTACGCCATTTTAATCTAAATTGTTAGAGATTTTTAATGATAAAATCAAAATTTTCGAAATCTTTCCATGTAAAGTGTAGTTTAGAGTGGGGGATTTTTTCTCAAAATCTTGGTGTCTCATTCTTGAAAGATCTAAACTCAAATACCTAGTTTCGTATTTTACCACTTTTCATTTTTGTGTTATCGTGTTCACAGATACACGGAAATGCACGCATGGACGTTTTTCTAAAAAGGATTTTTTGGTTACAGGGGACCCTAATAACAGTATTTACGATGAAATCTCTTTAATGAATTTTTGAATGGAATGCAATACCTTCTCTATACACTATGTACGTGGTGCGTGTAGAAAAGTAAACAATTAATTCTTCACAACAAAAAACATAAACTTAACCTTTACATTAATTTTTACTGTGGTAAGGTATCGGAAAATATCACTAACAAATTGAATGTGCAAGAAAACAGATTTTTGAAAATTGGTATTATTGTTTCTTGCTAGTTAAAAGCCATTGAAGTCTATTTTCTGAAGAAATAATTTGATCTAGCTTTTTCAGCTTGTCCAGGTTTTTGTTTATTCGTATTAATCTGTGCTGCAAATTTTAATTCCTGTATTTGAACATCTTTGTCTTTTTATTTTCGTATTTACTCTTTTGATTCTTTTTTGTTGTTGCAATATTGCTTTTTACTATGTATTAAAATGCACGTACAGTGGACCCGTGCGATTACTTAAGTCCAATCAGGTCGTTTACATCGTGTGCAAATTACCAAGTTTTACAGACTGATCCTCACTTATTTAATTTTAAAAACATCTTCTTTTTAATTATACACAGTATTAATATTTTGCTATGTATAACATTATAGTTTATTCATATTAAATCCTGTTTTATATAAAATGAGTTTACTAGTAAATCTGTCACATTTTTACTAGTCCTAACAGGTGTAGAGCAATTATTACCTTTTACACTGTGCAAAACCCTTGAGTTTTCAAAATGTAATAATTTATTTATCCAAGCTGGAACGTTATTTCCAAAGATATATCATCATATTCATATATATTTTATTAAGATAGAGTACATAGCTTTTGAAAAAAATTAATGAGAAATGCATCCTATTGAACGCTTTGAGTAAACAAAGTGCGGGAAATAGATTTACGAGAAAATAAGATTTAAAGTTGGATTCAACTACACATTTATTGCTTCAATTAATGAACGTGCAGCAAGAGGGGAAAACGACATAGCTTTTTTGAGGCTTAGAATTCACATCATTTTATTATGAAGAAAACCATTTTTTAATTTTTTGCAATTTTTGGTCAAATTTCAATTAGCTTAAGCCAATGGATATATTATTATAGCGTTTACATATATTATTTAGAAGCATAGCTAATAATAACATCTGATGCGTTCCATTCACATGATTTTCTCGACATTTCTGCAATAAATTATTGATAAAAAGCATATTGTTCTATTTACTTCATACTAATCGAGAAAACTTTGCCAGAGATGGTCTTATTAGTGCTTCCTTGTGAGTAGAACGATAAAGGCGTACGATGGGCTAAATCGATAGTCAAATATTTTAAACGCTAGTTTCAATGTGACTGAACTTGCTTTTTTGTATGGCCAGGAGTTGACAAATGCCTATGTGAGAAAAGTCTGTATATAACATAATTTGTGTGTTTTAACTAGCTGTATATTTTCTTTTTAAACTTAGTTACTATGGGATTGAAATTTTCTCTTTACATGGCTAGGAGTTAACAAGTTCCTGTAAGAGAAAAATTTAAGTATTTTAAAACTGAACTCAGTAACAAGGAATGTCTCGAAAACGGAAATGTATATGAAATAAATTGTGTGTTTTAAGGAGACCCATATTTTTTTTTATATTAAATTTTTGTCTATCTCTTACGGTTTGCCAGTTAAGCAAAATTCCGTAAAATTCATCCAGAAAAAAATAGTTTTCAGAGACTATTCCCAGAAAATTGAAGATACTAATTTTTATTTGTCATGTGAACATCTTTAATATTTTAATCAAAATTGTAGGAGCCATTTTTGAGAAAATAGTTTTCGACAATTTTTCCCTGTAAACGGCAGTAGGGGGATTTTCTTAAAAATGTTCGTGTCGCACCCTTGAAAGATAACTACCAAGTTCAGTATTTAACGGACTTTCCGTTTTCGAGCTATGCTGCCCAAGGACTCAAACACATACACACATGCACGCACACACACATATGTAGACGAAACTTTTTCCAATTTTTTTTTTTTTTTTTTGATTCAGGGAGTCCCAAACCATTTCCACGGTTTTTAAAGCAGATGTTGTACTCTTTCACCGCTAAAGATCTGTGCCAAGATGTCGCTGCCACTTTGAGGTCTTCATGGCTGGAAAATCTTTTCCATCCAAAAAAGTCATGTGCGTCCAAAGTGAATTCTGAATTATTTGATCCGTATATCTGCGGTGAAATCTCGGTGTCAAATTTTCGGGTGCATTACAATACCTTCTCTATACACTATGTATATAGTACATGTAGGGAAGGTAAAAATTAATGAAAATGCATCATGTGGAACATTTTGAATAAACAAAGTGTTGGAGAAAGGTTTGCCAGAAAATAAAATTTAAAGTTGGATTGGCCTACCCATTTACAGCTTCAAAAAGCTGATGGTTTAAGTGCGCTAAGAGGGAAAACCATATACGTAGTTTTTAAGGTATAAAATTTATTAATTTTTTTTACAAATTTTGAGGGAATTTCAATCAGTTTAAACCAGTTTGTTATAGCTTTTATCTTAGTTCTCTATATTTAGAATCATATCTAACAACAAAAAGTACATTTTGCAGCTAAGCTGAAGGACATAAACATTGCTAGGAGTTATCGGTTCTTCTTTCCATATGTTGGACTGCTGCTTATGTGCGAAATGCTATATGTGTCTGTTTGAAATGGATGAGAATGGAGTGTGTATATCATGGGTTTGGGAATAACGTATCGACCTCTCCTTCAGTTCAGCGCAGCCGGTCAGTTGTCGCCTACTCTGTCTGTTTGTGCCATATTGCTGGCAATTTATAACTCGCGAGTTACTCCATGAAAACAACAAGAAAATTCATCATAAAAGCTTTGTTGCTGTCGGTCACGGAAGATGTACTGCATCCATAAATACACGCTTCGCAAAACTGACTACATCCTTCGTTGACGCGTTTCTGCTCTTTACAAACAAATGATTATGTTCACATTGAAACGCAGTGTAATTGAAAGGCTTGTTTCCAAAGTGGCTTTTCTCCATGAAATCACATTTCTCATAAAAGACAAATTTCATATAATTCCTTGTCGTATTAAGGTAGAAGCCTAATTTTTGGCATGTGTAACTCTGCAATACTTGTAAATGTATCTGTATATGCTAAAAAGAATCACATGACAGGAAGTCAAGTCATTTTGGCAGTAAACTAAACATTTATATCGACATCCATTGCAATATGAAGAAATTGATAGGTATTATTGATAAAATAAATGTGCTATAGGTGTCAGTCTTATGTTTATTATCATTCAAACACCATAACATCTAAATGGTAAACCAAAAGTCTTTAAAGAGTTAGTTAAACACCATACCAGATGAGATAACTGCTTACATGTTTAAGCCTCACACACTACAAAGATAGCCAATACCAGATTCTTTTTCCAACCGGAAATAATATTGCTAACTAATGATTAATTGTATCTTGACTTTTGTGTATTTGAATTATTCAAGCTTTCAGTTTATAAACCTTAAAACAAACAAAATTAACATAACAGCCAATGTCAATTGTTTTACTATTACTGAAAACAATAGTATGGGCCTAAGCATCACTGACTTGCACTTGACTCCAAGAAAATACCTGCTTATAAGATGGCATTGCAGGATGATCATCAGTGATATCTAGCTTTTTTATAACTTGAAGCGTTCCTATAGGCTCTGAGGAAATGAGACATTTTGGAAATAAACACAGCTGGGAGATGCGTCACGCTGAAAATAACATCAAATTTCAAAGGCTCCTGACGCTCATACGTCGTTTTGAAAATTTAATACAACTTACACATTCATAGAAAGTATTCCTAATGCTCTGGTATACTTAGCTGCAAATATGTTAAAATTGGAAATACATCCACTTTAGAAATAATCCCTTCAATTGGGTCGTAAAGTAATGCTACTGTTTTTTGCTTCCTCTACACGTATTATATATAGTGTATAGAGAAGTTATTGTACTTCACCCAAAAATTCAATACTGAAATTTCACTGCAAATGCTTGTTTTGACACCCCTTAATCCAAAAGGATCATTTTTATAAAAATCTGATGTGTTCAATTCACATGACTTTCTGCACATTGTGTACCAAATTGGTGTTAATCTGCTCTATGATAATCGAGATGAACATTAGTGGAATTTTTCTTAATTACTTGCTTCCTTGAAAGTAGAAAAAATAAGGGAATTCACTAGGCTAAAACGATAAGAAGTGTTTTAGATCTGAAGCAAATAAGGAACATCTCAAAAATGAACAGTTCCACCAAAAAAGCTTATCCGACATTAATTTTGTGTTTTAACATTTTCTAAATGCTCAGTTTAATAGGTTTTTGTCTATCTCTATGGTTAACCAGTTATGAAAAAATTCAGCAAACTTCATTCAGAATAAGGAGGTCTTCAGAGGCTATTTCCAGAAAATGTAAGATATACATCTTATTTGCCATATAAATATCTTTAATATACGGTATTTTAATCAAAATAGTTAGACATTTTTGAGAAAATTAAGGTTGTTGATTTTTTCTAAGTAAAGAGTAATTTGGGGTGGAGGGAGTTTTCTGGAAAATTTCATGTCGCATCTTTATATGATACTAAAAGTAAATATCAAGTTTGGTATTTTGCCGACTTTTCATTTTTGAGTTATGGTGTTCACTGATACACGGACACACACACATAAACGCGGAACTTTTTCTGGAAATACTTCTTTAAGTTTACAGGGGACCTTAAAAGTCTATTTCCGGTGAAATCTCGGTATCAAATTTTTTGGGTGGAATACAATACCTTCGCTATATACTATGTACATGGTACGTGTTGAGAAAGTAAAAATGTATGTTGTATGTTTATGTCTGTAGGGCAGTAAGGCCGTTAAATGTTAAATTGTTTTTTAAGTTTAGTATCTGCAAGGATGAGCCACGGAGATTTTAAAGAAAATTCCCTACCCTCAACTACCTTTTACATGGAAAGATTTCTGAAATAGTTGATTTTCTCAAAACTGCCTCTAACGGTTTTATATAAACATCGTATACCAAAGATATTTACATCAAAAGTAAAATCAGTATCTTGAATATTTTGTTAAGATATTTCTAAAAACTTTTCCATAACTGGTGAACCGTAAGAGATAGGCAAACATTTACTACACAAAAATGAATATCTCTCAAAACACACAGTTTTTGTCTTATACGCTTTTTCTTGGGGTTGACCATTGCCAATATATTTCTTGTTATTGGTTATCGTTTTAAAATACCTAACTTTTCTCACATCAAATCTTGTCAACTCATGGTCATGCAAAGAAACTGATTTGCAATCAGCTTTTAAAATATTTGACTTTCTCTTTTGCCCTTATTTCGCTTCTGCATACAATGAAGCAAGTATTAAGACCAATTTTGCTAAGGTTTATCTCGCTTTCCATGAAGTAGAATAGAAGGATATGTTTTTCAACAATAATTTGTAACAGCTACAGAGAGAGTCATCTTAATGGAACACACAAAATATTTTTAATCATATGATTTTAACTTCGTTTTAAGTGTTTAGGAATACCATGATGGTAGTATTCGTAATTTGATCTGTATGGTGGTCTTTTCCTCGTGTACATACCACTTTGACCTCGCAGCAAGCAGACGGCGCAAAGGTGGCATCGAGAATGAATTTTTATTTTTATCTTCTCTACATGTGTATGGTGAAAATGTTGTATTGCAACAAAAATTCGATACACACCGGAAATATATGTTTTCGAACCCCCTGAATCGATAAAAAAGAATGTCTAGGAACATATTCTTGTGTGTGTGTCTCTTTCTCTCTCTCTCTTCCAAGGATGTGATATTAAGATTTTCAAGATAATCCCCCCCGATCTACCCTTTACATGGGAAAAAAAAAATGTATTCTCTCAAAAATGGCTCTAACGATTTTGATTAAAAGCTCTAATCATTACCTTAACATGGAAAATATCTTGAATTTTTTGGTAATAGCCTCTAAGCACCTCTATTCTGAATGACTTTCTTTTTTTTTTTTTAATTTTCCATAACTAGTAAATTGTAAGAGAAAGCTAAGGACCTACTACATAGCAACATACACTTTATGCCATATATATTTTTTTTTCATCGAGTTGACCGTTTTCGAGACATTCCTTGTTACTTAATTTAGTTTCAAAATACTTTTCTCATACAGGAACTTGTTAACTCCTGGCCACGCAAAGAAACGATTTTCAATCCCATTTTTAAAAGCCACGACTGTCAGTTTAGCCTAGTGTATTCCTTATTACCCTTCTACTTATAAGGAACTAAGTAATACGACCGTTTATGCTAGTATTTATCTCGATTAGCATGAAGTGGGTAGAAGAATAAGCTTACAAACAATAATTTTTACAGAAACGTAGAGATCATGTGAATGGAACCCATTATTTTTCTGTTGTGTATATCTGAACCTATAGCGCCAACAGCTGAAAGCAAAACCTTATTAATGGCTTCCTGTTGCCTCGGTGATTTTTGTTAAGATCTAATGCCTGAAATTTAATGGCCAATTAAGTTACCAGTCAAGTTTATTTCACCCCATTCTGCATGTCTTCAATCTCAACGCTTTATCGGGGGAAATAAATATCCTTTCACTTCCTCTCTAGCCTACACATAGAAGATGAAAAGTTGCGTTACACCCAAATATCCAATTTCCGTCCGCAAAGGTAATAATGTATGATATTGAAAATGGTTATGTGTTAAAACGTTTATAAAACTTACATGTTTATAGTTAAAACATGAATTTAAAGCGTACGCGCATACTTAAGGGGACAAGGTACTCTGAAATGGTAAAAAATAGCACTACAAGCACTATCTACATAGTGTATAGAGGAGGTTTGGTATTGCACCCAAAAATTCGATGTCGAGATTTCACCGGAAATACATGTTTTGGGTCCCCCCGAATCCAAAAAAAAAGCTTTTTTGGAAAAAGATCCGTGTGTGCGCTTGTGTGTATGTGTGTTTGTGTGTTTGTGGACAGCATAGCTCAAAAACGAAAAGACCGTTAAATACCAAACTTAGTATTTAAGTTTAGTATCTTCCAAAGATGCGACAGAAAATGTTCAAGAAAATCCCTCACCCCCAACTACCCTTTACATGGAACGTTTTTCGAAAATGTTGATTTTCTCGAAAATAGCTCTAACGATTTTGATTAAAATATCGTACATTAAAGATATCTACCTGACAAATAATATGTATATCTTGAATTTTCTGGGAATAACTTCAGAAGACTACTTTATGCTGGATGAATTTTACAAAATTTTGCAAAATTGCTAAACCGTAAGAAATTTAAAAAACCTTACGACACAAAAAATGTAGAACACATTAAAACACACAATTTGTTTTATACATTCTTTCGAGGAGTTGGTCGTTTTTGAGTTATTCCTTGTTTTTGGTTTCAGCTTTGAAAAACTTTTACTTTTCTCATACATAAATTTGTCAACTCGTGTCTATATAAACAAAGGAACTTCAGTCAGCTAGTAACCAGCTTTCGACTTCACTTTAACTTATACTTACATATTTCGTTTCTACTTACAAGGAAGGAAGTAATAAGACTATTTCTGCTATTTTTTTTTCTCGATTAGCTGAAGTAAATAGAAGAAGCTGTTCCATATTCATGTCAGTGGAACACATTAGATTTTTTTTGGTTTTAAACTCTAATAAAATATCTCTTATTTCTAATTTCAGAAAATGTATTTTCTGGGGAGGGGAATTAAGAGGATTTTAATGAATTTAAATATAATTTAAATACTAGTCTACATTTCTTTAAAGCTGCTATGCAATGCCCATTTTTAAAATTTTCTATCTTTAAATTCAGCTTTCTCAAAATAGCAGTTTTGGATACTTATGTTCTTTTTTCTCAGAAAGTATGAAAGGTGGAATGTTGGAAAGAGTATATATGAGAGCACATATATACAACTCATAGTTGAACTTTCTGAACCATAATTTTTATTTATCACAATTTTTTATCAAATTAAAAGGACGAATAAGCTTAATAATGAAACTAAGTGCACCTCTGAAGAGTAGGGGCTTCACATTCAAGAGGTTTGTGTTTGAATCTCGATCAGGCTTTTTTACATATATAAGTTTTTTGCGGAGTTTTCCCTTGTCTTTTGAGATATCTGTAAGAACTATAGACCACGAGCTTATTTAAGCATTATTTCAGTCATTTCATTTGTCTTCTAATATGTCCTATGAGGTTAGAGGATGTTAAGTTAAAAAAAAGTATGACTTTCTGCAAACAAACTCTTTACAAAAGATCGTTCTACTTTTTACAGCATGCTAATCGAGATAAACATTAGCAGAATTTTATTACTTACCTTATTTTAAGATATTTTTATCAAAAATGAAATGCAAATATTGAATTTCCTGGGAACAGTGTCTGTTTTTAATGAGGGTTGCTTAAAAAGTAACCCATACGAGATAGAAAAACTCTTGTTACACAAAAAATGTAGATCTCGGCATATACATCAAATACTCATGGTATTTTATTCAAAATCGTTAGTGTGCTGTTAACAAAGCAATGATTACTGGCATTCTCTTCCCCATGTCCAGAAGGGAAAATGAATAATAATTTCCCATTTTAGATACATAAATATTTTAAACATTAGATAAAACTAACAAGAGGGAAAATTTTAAAACTGTTAGTACCTATATTTTATGTACTTAACATTCAGTTTTTAATTCTGTCAATAACGTCAGATTTATATACAACATCTGAAGTGGTTTCATTCATATGACTTTATACGTTTTGCAAAGAAATTATTCTCAGAAAGGAACATTTATTTTAATACACGATGTTAATCGAAATAAATTGGCAGAAATGGTTTTATTAGTCACGATAAATGAAATGTGCACGTTTAAACTTATTTACATTACTCTAGTTCTATTATTGACATTTGTCCTTTTTGCAGTTTCCTGAGTGATATATTTCACAATGTTTGCCGCACAGTTTACAGATACAGTCTTCACTTGGTTGGAAGCCGTGCCAAAACAAGAGAGTTAAGTCGTTGACCTAGTTAAATTACTCTGTCAAACTTGAGAGCTTTTTTTCTCGGGTTTCTGTTTTGCTATTCTGCCATATTTAAACCCTATCTTTGCTCACCTCCGTAGTGTGAAGCTAGCATTTTTGCCTCGCATTCAAGGGGTCATGAGTTCGAATATCATTTAAGAAGAGTTACCGGGATTTTCACTTATCTTGAGGAGATGAAGCTTGAGTAACTAAAAAGCTCCATAAATCCCTAAATAATATTAACACCATTTCAACGATTTCAAACCTCCTTCTATATAACCAAACAGGGTCGAAGAACACTACCTTTTTCCACAAAAAACACACCTGAAAATCCGAAAAGTTTTTGGATCTTCATATTTTTACATGTTTTGAAAACCCCTGTTTCTAAAAAAATTGATTTTTAGAAATATGTCCACATGTGTGTGTGTCTGTGGGTAGCATAGCTCAAACATGTAAAGTCGGTTAAATATCAAACTTGGTATTTAAGTTTAGTATATTCCATGGATGCGACACGAACATTTTCAACGAGATTCCCCCACCCAAAACTATCCTTTACATGGAAAAATGTTGAAAAATTTTGATTTTCTCAAAAATGGCTAACGATTTTGATTAAAATACCGTATATGAAAAGATATTTACAAGACCTGATGGTTCTAGATGAATTTTGCTTAAATTTGTGTAATTGGTAAACCGTAAGAAATATACAAAAGCTTACTGCACAAAAAATGTAGATCTCGTAAAAAAAAACACAAAAAAAACCACAATTTATGTCGTACATATCTTTATTTATTTTTTTTTAGTGTAGAGTTGACCGTTTTCGAGATATTCCGGGTTATTGGTTTCGGTTTTAAAGTATTTACATTTTTCTCAAACGGTTGGTCATCTTTCTTTCGTCTTGTGTTAAGCTATTTCTGGAAAGCAAAGAGAATGGAATTTCAATGTTTCACATAGCGACCGGCCTTTAAAGGAATTTATTATCACTTTAGCCTAATGTATTCGTTTCCTTCCCTTCTGGTTATAAATAATAAAGTAATAACATCAGGTCTACTAATGTTTATCTCGAATAGTATGATGTTGATAAAAGAATAAACTTTTGTAAAAAAATCTTATGTGTTCCATTGGCATTACTTTCTGTACATCTCCACAAAACATTATTGTTAAAAAACTTATGCTTCTTTTTACTACATGCTAATCCAGAAAAAATAGCAGAAATAGTCTTTATTACTTGCTTGCAAGTAGAAGAGAAATAAGAGAGTAGTACAGGCTAAATATGTAGTCAAAAGCTGGTTGCTATGTGACTGAAGTTTCTTTGTTCTATGGACAGGAGTTGAGAAGTTTCTCTATGAGTTTTTTTAAAGCTGAAATCAGTAATAATAAACATCTCAGAAACGATCTACTCCACGAAAAAAATGTATATAACATAAATTGTGTGTTTTAATGTGCTCTTCATTTTTTGCGTGGTAAGTTTTTGTCCGTCTCTTACGGTTTAGCAGTTATGCAAAATTTGGTAAAATTCACCCAGTATAAAGTAGTCATCAGAGGCCATTCCCAGAGCATTCAGGATATACATTTTATCAGTCAAGTAAATATCTTTAATATACGATATTTTAATCCAAATCGTTAAGAGCCATTTTTGAGGAAAAAAAAAATCAAAAAACTTTCAATGTAAAGGTTAGTTGGGGTATGGGGATTTTCTTGAAAGTCTTTGTGTCGCGTCCTTGAAAAATACCAAACTTAAGTACCAAGTTTGGTATTCAACGGTCTTTTTGTTTTTGAGATATGCTGTCCACAGGCACAAATACACACATATTTCCGGTGAAATCTCGGTATTGATTTTGTGTGTGGAATGCAATACCTTTTCTATACACTATGTACATGGTACGTGTAGAGAAAGCAAAATGTTGTTATGCTAGAGAATACTATGTGAATAGAACACATCGGATTTTTCATCTTATGATATAAAACAGCGGTTTAAATATAATACATATGAGTGAATATCTATAGGAGAGGATATATGTATATTTTGATTTTAGCTAATTAAATCGCATAAACTAATTTGTTTAGCCAGAATTCATACATATTTGAGTAAACGTGGCACGAATACTTTTTTGTTGCTGTTAATATCTTTGAAAAAGTTTAAAAGTTCAAGTTTCAATACTTTAGAAAACCATTTCTATCACTTCGATGTCCCCTTCATTTGTTAATTTCTACTGGAATAGAATTTACGTTATCTCGAGGTAGTATACACCACGTTTCAACAAATTGCCAAGTTGAAATAAGATTCAGAGCAGTAAATAATGCATTAGATTTGCACAACATAGTCACAGTTGGCAATTCTGTTATTACTGTGTAAAACAATACACAGCAATAATTCATCTAGAAGAAGATATTACCATAGAGGAAAAGATAAGAGAGTCGCCTTCGCGCGTTCCTCTGTTTCTCTTTCTCGCTGGTGTTTCCCTAGACCTTCCGCTTCACGACGCTGATTCTGATAAAGTTATTTGAAAGCGGATAAAGCTCCGGATTGTATGCATTGCAGAGGCCTTCAAACCCAACGAAAGTTTGGAACAAAGTTGTAACACAGTTAACTTCAGGCACAGGTGTTCCTGCGGCTCTGGCCAGAAGCTGTAGCTGGCAGCTGACAAGCTTTGACATCTTCTCAGACGCCAACTCCGAACAGAACAAAAATATATAGTCTGATGCAATACTGCCCACTTTCCTTTGTTGTACGCACTTCACTTCTTCTTTCTCTGCTTTCGTTTCCAACGTTTATCCTGAAAGAGTTTCCCCATTCTTTTGGAAACCTGCGGCGGTAACTGGTTGCGGGTTCGTAACCCGGGCGCAGGTTATGTATATTTGGAATGGTGTAGGTGGCCTAGCTCTGGGGTTTTAGTAGCATGGAAACTCTTTCAGGTTGTGGTGAGACACAAGGGTTTTACTAATTTGGTTCGGCCTTTTTCCGCCGTTGAACACACGCGTATACTTCTTAATTTTCTACTTATGAAGTTACACTTTACCCGCCCGGGACTATTATTATTTATTAGTTTGGTGCAATGCTATGTTCCGTACTCTCTTCAATATTAAAATAAATATTTTCCTCTCTTTCACAAGTAGCCTGCACGGCTCCACCACGGACCCTAAATTTCACATTTTAATTCAGCCGATGCTCTTCTCCAAGTGCCTCAGAAAGCGTCCCCTTGACCAGCGGAGAGCATTGCTTTCTGTCCCGTTATGTTCCCTCGGGCAGTGTACTCTCACCCCTCTCGGTTCAATACATGGACATAACGGTATCTTGTACCACCAGCTCGTGACAACAACGCGGCTACCTGTATAGATTTAAACTCTTTCTACCCTTCCTATTTTCACTGTATATTTATATTTTCTCTTCTTGTAATAATTTATATTATAGCTACGATTTATATTTCTCTTCTGAATAATTCTTTGCCCCCTGACAAGACATATACTGTTTCAGACCGGATGAATGTTTTTAAAATTCCGGCATTTTTGTATAAATATATTATAAAACGGTTAATTTGGACTTCATATATTATTTAGGTGCACTGGGTAGAGAAAGTATTACATTTTACTTAAAAATACGTTTAATTCAAATGTCTTATAATTTAAGTTAAAGGGTGTCTTTTTATGGACGCTCTTTAACTGCTGCGATTCTCAGCGTCCCACTCTCTACTGGGCGTGAAAGACCACTTAATTTTGTCCAAAAAAATCCATCGTCCTCTGCAGGGTTTGAACCTGCGACCTTGGATATATGAAGTTAGCATGGTAACCATTATACTACGGAGACCTCAAATGACTTGTATGAAGTATTGTTAAAAAGTTTATTCTTCCATCTAATTCATGCTAAACCAGTTAAACATTAGCAGACATTGTCTTATTACGTGCTTCCTTTATAAGTAGAAGGGAAATGAAGCACAATAGGCTAAACCGACAGTCATATGTTTTAAAATGTGGCTGCTATGGGAATGAAATCCGTTTCTTTGCGTGGCCAAGTGATGACAAATTCCCATTTGAGAAAAGCACAAGTATTTTAAATCCGAAACTAATAACAAGGAATATCTCAAAAACGGTGAACTCCAGGAAAAAATGTGTATGATATAAATTGTGTATTTTAACGAGCTAAATTTTTATGTAGTAATTCTTTGGTTATCCAGATAAACAGGATCTTCAAGGCTATTCCTAGGAAAATTGAAGATTTATATTTAGTTATTCATATAAATATCATTAATATACGATATTTTAATAAAAATAGTTAGAAATTTTGTATAAAATAAAAGTTTCATGAAATGTTTCGTGTCAAGGGTAGTTGGAATTTATTGAAATTTTGTGAAAATATTCGTGTCACATACTTGTGAGATACTGATCGTAAATACAAAGTTTCGTATTTAATGGAATGTTTGTGTTTGACCTATGCTGCCCACAGTAAAACACACAAACGTATATTTTTCTAAAAATTTTTTTTTGGATTCAGCGGGTATCAAAACGTGTATTTCCGGTGAAATCTCATTATCGAATTTTTTGTTTCATTATAATACCTTCTCTATACACTATGTGCATAGTACATGTAGAGAATGAAGCATAAAGCTCGTTAAAAATACAATTTCTTATAAACATTTTATCGTGGAGATGATTCTTTTTTACTTCTCTACTCGTACTATGTACATATATAGAAACTTTTGTAGAAAAATATCCGTGTGTGTGCCTGAAGGCAGCATAGCTCGTAAAATACCATTCTTGCTATTTAAGTTTGGTATCTTCCAAGTATGTGACACGAAGATTTACAAGAAAGTTCCCTCACATGGAATAAATTTAAAATGTTTTGATTTTGTAAAAAATGGCCCTAACGATGTTGATTAAAATCTCCAATATCTAAGATAATTACTTAACAAATAAAATTGTATCTTCAATTTTCTGGAAATATTCTCTGAAGACATGTTTATTCTGGATGAATTTTTCAGAAATTTGACTTAGCTGGTAAACCGTAAGAGATATACAAAACCTTACTTAACAAAAATGTAGAATTTGTTAAATCGCGAAATTTGTTGCATACTTTGTTTTCGTGGAGTTGACCGTTCTTTAGATATTCCTTTTCTCATACGGGAATTTGTCAACTTATGTCAATATAAACGGAGATACTTCAGTCGTACATCAACCAGCTTTTAAAATATTTGACTATCGATTTAGTCTATGGTACTTCCTTACTTCTTTTCTGCTTACAAGGAAGCAAGTAATAAGACCATTTCTGCTAATTTTTTCTCTATTAGCGTTAAGTAAGTAGAAGAATAAGCCTTTTTACAATAATTTATTATAGAGATGTAGAGAAAGTCATGTGAATGTAACACTTCAATTTTTTTTTAAGATATTCCTTGTTCTTAGCTTCTGCTTTAAAATACTTATACCTTTCTCATACGGGTATTTGTCAGCTTCTGACCATACAAATAAAGAAATGTGAATCACATAGCAACCAGCTCTTAAAACATTCGATTATGACACTATCCTAGTGTGCTCCCTAATTTTCCTTCTGCATTAAAGGAACTAACTAATAATAGCATTTCATGTCTATCTCGATTAGCAACACGTAGGAGGAAGGATAAGCTTTCGAATTCATTACCAATATGTAGAGAAAGTCTTGTAAATGGAGCTTATCGGATTTTTACTTTCTCTATGCGTGCTATGTACATAGTGTATAGAGAAAGTATTGCACTCCACCCAAAAATTCGATACCGAGATTTCACAGGAAATATATGTTTTAGGGTCCCCTGTATCCAAAAAAAAATATTTTCAGAAAAAGGTCCGTGTGTGTGTGTCCGTGTGCCTTTGAACACGATAACTCAAAAACGAAAAGTCGGTAAAATACCAAACTTGGTATTTAAGTTTAGTATCTTCCAGGGATGCGACACGAAGACTTTGAGAAATATTCCCCCACGCCCAACTACCCTTTACATGGAACTATTTTCGAAAATTTTGATTTTCTAAAAAATGGCTCTAACGATTTTGATTAAAATATCGGATATTAAAAATATGCAGCTGACAAATAAAATGTATATTTTAAATTTTCTGGGAATAGCCTCTGAAGACTACTTTATTCTGGGTCAATTTTACGGAATTTTGCATAACTGCTAAACCGTAAGAGATGGACAAAAACTTGCCACACAACAAATGTGCATCTTAAAACACACAATTTATGCTGTATACATTTTTTCGTGGAGTTGATTGTTTTTGAGATATTCCGTGTTTTTGGTTTCAGCTATAAAAACTTATACTTTTCTCATACAGGACCTTGTGAACTCGTGTCCATACAAACAGCAACCAGCTTTTGGCTATCACTTTAACCCGTATTTCGCTTCTACTAACAAGGAAGCAAATAATAAGACTATTTCTGCTAATTTTTGCTCCATTAGATGAAGTAAATAGTATATTTTTTTGCAGTGATATAGAGAAAGTCATGTGAATGGAACACATCAAAGTTTTTCTATTAATTTAAGAGATTTAAGAAAGCAGAAGTTTAGTTTCCTTTAAAGGAAGAGGTGGTCGGTGTAAGTATGCCGACCTAAGGAGTTTCGTTAGGCCCATCTGATTCTGCTTCGCCACTTTGTAAGGCAAATTTGCCAATGCTGTTTACTAATTTACTTAATGGTGGGAGTACATGCTGAAATTTAAGTTTGTTAACTCAACTAATGCAAACAAACACGCACGCACGCACGCTTGTTGGAGGCTCTTGCAATGGCTTTCGCCTCAGAGCCCCGACTCTCGGCGAGCCAGTACTTAAAAGCCAGACATGCCCCCCCCCCGATACACACTCACACACACACACACAGATTGGATTAGGACGTTGATGGTGTTGCTTACGATGCAGACGTAGTTCCCTAGGTTATACCATTATACAGAATTGATCTCCTATAACCGCTGAAGGATGACCCAGTTTGATCTACAATAGCTTCGCAGATAGCAATCAACTTCTCATAACAAATATTGTGCATGCATTAACTCTATTCCGAATTACTTGGATATTTTAGAATAATACTGTAGTTTTCCTTGCCTATTTCGTAATACATAGACATTTCGTTCTATTCAAAATTTGACTTTCTCTGGAAATTCTTGTTGATCCCCTAAATTGAAAAAAAGAAAAAAAACCTGATATGTTCCATTCACAAAAGCTTATGCTTCTATTTACTTCATGCAAATCGAGAAAAAATTAGCAGAAATGGTCTTATTACTTGCTTCCTTGTAAGTAGAAGCGAAATAAGGGAGTACCATAGGTTAATGTGATAGTCAAAAGCTGGTTGCTATGTGACTGAAGTTCCTTTGTTTGTATTGACAGGAGAAAAGTATACGTTTTTCATAGCTGAAACCAAAAACAATGAATATCTCAAAAACAATAACATGTACACAATATAAATCGTGTGTTTTAACGTGCTCTACATTTTTTGTGTGGTAAGTTCAGTTCAGCGCTTACTGTTTTGCAGCTATGCAAAATTCCGTAGAATTCATCCAGAGTAAAGTAGTCTTCAGAGGCTATTCCCAGAATATTCAAGATATGCATTTCAATTGTTAGGTAAATATAATTAATACACTGTATTTTAATCAAAATAGTTAAAGCCTTTTTTGAGAAAATAAAAAAATTCGAAAAATTTCCATGTAAAGGGTAGTTGGAGTGGGAGATCTTCTTGAAAATTTCGAGTCGCTTCACTGGAAGATACCAAACTTAAATACTTTTTAATGGACTTTTGGTTTTTGAACTATGCTGCCCACGGACATACCCACAGACACACATGGACAGTTTTCCATAAATGTATTTTTTTTTTGTTTCAGGGGGTCCACAAAACATGTATTTACAGTGAAATCTCGGTATCACAAAATAGCAAACCGTTATGTTTCTGAATTCCACCGCATAAATTAGCAGGCTATCGAACTTGCGTAGGGAAGTACAATAAAGCAATAAGGTTAGGCAAAATATTTATGTAATGTGTGAGTTGAAAGTGAACGATGTTTTTGAGGTGGGAAAAACGTGACCATTGCTTAGATTCGAACAACGATACTTAAATTGATGCTTATGTAGATATTATGCGTTTTAACTACTTGAGCTACTACTGAGGTTGTGCGAAAATATATTCTCAAATGCCTACACATGATCACTGTGAGTGCCTCTGAGGTCACGTGGTACCATTGCGCATGTCAGATGTCTGTTGAATCAGATCAATTACTTGAGCAGCTTGCGGTGAGATTCACAATACTCCCCTCGTAAAATACAAACAGGTTAAGCATTTTGAGATAAGTAACCTATGGACTAGGGTTTCTGAATTCTTTGCAACTGCATAGCATGTACTAAGGCTTAGCACGCCACTGATCAAACCGTAGTGAACCGTGATGTGAAAACCCGGATTTTGGAGAACGTAAACATACTGGAATGATTTAGTGCTATGGTCAAGATATTGAGGAAGATGAAGGTTTTAAGCCTCCATAATAACTCCATGGCACGACAGCTCACAAGGAACCTTGGCCTACCGCCCGACCGCTGCGTCCCCTATCTCGGTCCATGACAGATGTCATGGTTTCAGTATTTTAGGGTGAGACGTGGTCAGTGCCTCAACCCCCCAACCCGGACCAGGTCGCCCAACGGGGGAAAAATCCCCGGGAATCGAGTCTTCCACGTGGTAAGCAGCGACGCTAATTTAAACCTCCGTACATACTTTTATTTTAAGTTGGCTCCTTTGTTTTTTACGAGGTCAACTTCCAGGACTATTGTGAACGTCACCACAACTGAACCACCTGTCAGTAATGTTCATCCGATTCAACGGGTATCTGGAAAGCGAAGTTCTTACGCATGCGAATCGTACCACGTGGACACCAAAAAAGCACATGAACTCAGAAGTGCACACAATAATCATGGGTAACCATTACACAAGATTTTTAGGAGCTATTATGTATTAAGGGTTAGCACGCCACTGATCAAACCGCAGTGGACCGTGATGTGAAAATCCGGATGTGGGAGAACGTAAACACAGTGGCATTATTTAGCACTGTGGTAAGCGTGTGGGTATCGGGCCAAGATATTGAGGGAGCTGAAGGTTCAAGCTTCCATTCATACCTTTATCCTTTGTTTGTTTTTACGAGGTCAAATTCTGAGACACGTGTACATATAGCTTATATATATATATATATATATATATATATATATATATATATATATATATATACACGCTGATATGTAAGTTCAGCATTAAAAGCTTACAATAAAATTCCACCAACTTTTTATATGGAAAAATGTTTCTTAAAAGAGGATCTTAACAATTCTGTTTAAAATAACGTATATTTTCATGACAGACGAAATGTACTCAACACTTTCTGTTTCCTGGTAATAGCTTCTGAGTTCTTCATAGGGTGTTAAATTATATTTCTTAGTTTTTCCTACGATATCATTTTAATCATTGAAGAAGAACTTATAATAACGTTATAATTTTATACTTACAAAAATTGTTTTGTAGCCAGAGCAAGATTAGGAATATCTTCGATACGGGGTCCTTACCTCTCGGGTAGAGCACCGCACGTTGTGACTTCCGCGATACTAGGAAAACAAGAAAGGATGAGTGAAGATACCCAAAAGAGAACAGATCCGTATGGTTTGATGACATAATCAAGAATGGACGAGGTTCTTAACGGTTCCAGATGGAATACCTCGAATGCCGCCCAGGCAAATCTACATAGTTTGTAGAAAAATTCTAGCGAATAAAACCTAGTAGATTTATCTGGTTACTATGAGATCATAATTTATAATAACTAGATGATGACGGAAGTCACAAAATTGTCCTTTTGAGGTTCGGTGCACAGAGTGTTACTATGACGTGATGGAGTGGGCGTGGCCTGTACAATCCGTTTAAAACATGTTACACTATCTAGCATTACTCACTGCATGGTCTCAATCAGTTCTTGCTAGTACATAAACCAATGAATACTGATGACAGAGCATAGATTGAAAAAAATTTTGAAAATACCAAAGAATAAGTCGCCCGACACTGAACAAAATTGTGGATGATTCACACATATATTGAGTGAGAGAACTGTCGTTCGATACAATAAATATTGTATCTTGTAGTTCACTTCAATAAATTCTGAGTGACTTTAGTTAATTTATGTCAAAGCTCTGCACAATATTATCTGCTGTTTTTATCAAGATTTGTACTTTTATTTGTGAAAGTACAAGGCTGTTTATTTACTAATCATATTATAAAATGCTTGTTTTGTTGAATTATTTTATGAATTAGAGGGATGCAAATGCATGTAATGAGATACTTTTGGAACAGATTATACTTACTTCAACGTGTGCATGTTTACGCTATAAACCCCTCCCCACTTCCCGCCCTTTAAGCCGTTGACTGTTCTGTGTGTTCATAACTGCATGCGCTTCTGAACCGAAAACCGAGGTCTAAACAACGGTACACTTCTGAACATTATTTTCAAAGCTTGTTTCTTGTCAACGCAGTCTATCAAAAATGTTTGTCACGTGATACCTGTTTTTTAATGCTGCTGTTATACATTTCTACCGCCAAAGAACTTATTAGATTTATTGAATGCACAAAATGTTTGGCCAATTGAATTTTATAGACAAATAACGCAATGAAGGAGTCCTCAGTGAGGAAATGGCGCATAATTTACGAATAATCACCGTGAACCAGTGTGAACGAAAAAGCCCGGAGTGCAAAATCATCAGTCATTATGGAGGAGTTGAAAGCAAATGTTGATAAAAGAATTCAGAAAAACTTCAGACACCGTAATGTCATTTTAGATGTAAAAGATTTCCTAGCTATGAAGACCTCTAAGTAGCAGTGACATCTTGGCTCAGATCTTTATTGGTGAAAGGGTACAACATGAGGTTCTTAACGCTTCCAGATGGAACACCTCGGACACCGCTCGGATCCTTCGTAGAGAAAGTCAAGCGAGTAAACCACATTGGATTATTCTGCATTAGTATGGTTCATAATAACTAGATGACAAAATTCTCCTATTGAGTTTCGATGTAGTAGCTATGACGTGGTGGAGTGGGCGTGGCATTACTCACTGCCTGGCTTCAATCAGTTCTTGCTAGTAGATAGCCAGTGAACATTGCCAGGGCGCGCATATTGAAAAATGTTGAAACCACGGATTGAAAACCGATACTACGTGACAACGTCTTGATAGCAATGCCGATTACAATGAAAAGTAGAGTAAAGTAATGTAACTTTGTAAATAAAGTTTTGTGTTGATAGTTTTCGTTATTATTTAGTTATGCCAAACGTTCATTACTTTCTGGATGATCCTGGTATAGTCGCTGGAGTTCATAACGTAATGCAAACTAATGTACAAGATTTAGTCTCAAATTCAGAACGTCATAGTGCAATTTAACGCTTGCAAGGCTAGATTAATAAATGCAGCAATTGGCAAAGGAAACGGAACAAGAAGTAGAGGGCGTATCATCTCCACAAGCAAGTTGGTTGAGCCAAAACTCGGCGAGGAAATTACGTCGAGGCACAATCCGGAGATTGGCAACTTCCATGCGCAAGAAAAACCGACGCTCACGTCTTCGCAGAGGTCGCTCGTCGCTAAGTATTCCCTGCAGAAAATCACTTAAGCTCTACTCTTGGTTCTCCACTTCTCTTACTCTTCCTCTCTTCTCATCTCACGCAACTTCCAGGCATTAACATGCGTGTACAATATACGACTGCATTCCACATTAAAAGGATTCTCTTATGTGAGACGCTACACAGACTCTTATAGGAACATTGTTTTTTTTTACACAAGCCGTGTGTAAACCAACGTTTAAGAGTCGTTTGTGTAATAAAAAGGATGTTCAGAAAAAGGTCCTTCTGTGTGTATGTGTGTGCCTATGAACACAAAATTGAACAATGAAAAGTTGTTAATTACCATACTTGATATTTAAGTTTAGTATCTTCCAAGGATGCGGCAGGAAGATTTTGAGGAAAATTTCCTCACCTAACTATCCTTTACATGAAAAATTGTCGAAAATTTTTATTTTCCCAAAAACAACCGCCATTATAATATTGCATTTTTAAATATTTACATGACTAATAGAATGTATATCTTGAATTTTCTGCAAATATCCTCTGAAAACCTCTTTATTCTGTATAAATTTTGTATAACTGGTAAACCATAAGAGATAGACAAAAACTTACTACACAAAAAATACATATCAAGTTAAAACATACAATTTATATGCATCTTTACATATATATTCGTTAATTAGACTTTTTCTGCGAAATTCTTTGTTATTGATTTCGGATTTAAAATTTGTTAACTTCCAAAACGAATTTCAGTCACATGGCAACTATCTTTTAAAATATTCGACTCGCTTTAGTCTTGTGTATTCCCTTATTTCCCTTTTACGTACAAGGAAGCAAGTAATAAGACCATTTCTGCCAATGTATATCTCAATTAGCATAAGAATAGATTAGAAGAATATACTTTTTAACAATAATTTATTTCAGAGATGTATAGAAAGTGAAGGAATGTAACACATCATATGTATATAAAACAGCTTATATAATCAGACAAGACTCCATACACATTTAAACACACATTTTTTATAGAGGAAGTACTATTAGTTATTCAATATTCGCCTACATAATAAAAAACCTATATATATATATATATATATATATATATATATATAACATAGTTATATACTCCATGTGAAGTGTAAATTGAGTAAAATCAGGGATAGTATCATATTCAAAACATCCTGAGTTCCAATCTTAGTTAGTTTAATCTAGCTGGGTAATGTTTTACCATTAATGAAATACTGCGTATTTAAAAAAAAATTAATTTCAGGGTAAAATTTTAATTATACTGCATATGTAAATTAATGAAAAAATAAATTCATTGCCAATAAAACTGATTTATATTCAGTGTAATGCCACTAATTACCTCTATTCCATGACGACAATATGTCACCTTTAAGACGATGCATCTGTGAAATTCAACCAAAAATTTTGGAAAATTAACAAATTATGTTTTATAATAAAATAATATAACTTCTAAACTTTAAGAAAATATATCGCTTTTACCACTAATCATAATTTAACTACCAATTAAACTGAAGCTATAAATGGATAGGTGCATGCTTATTAATAGGCACTCCCAGCTTTAAACCTTATTGTATCGCAAAATTTTTTCCAACTTTTTTCCATACTAAAAATGTTCCACACGATGCAGTTTGTTACTAATTTGTTTCAAACTTTTTATCCAGCCTCTCAAAGCACATTAAACACAGTGGTCATATTACTCTTTCGAAATAATGCTCCAATTGTTAATAATAAATTATCAGATTTTGGCAAATTATGAGTTTTGTAAGGTATAAAGAGTAATAATTTTTCTCCACCAATTAGGACTAATTTTTACTTTCTCTATACGCACTATGTACATAGTGTATAGAGAATGTATTGCACTCCACCAAAAAATTCGATACCGAGATTTCACCAGAAATATATGTTTTAGGGTCCCCTTTATCTAAAACAAGTATTTTCGGAAAAAGGTCTGCGTGTGTGTGTGTGTGTCCGTGTGCCTGCGAACATGATAACTCAAAAACGAAAAGTCGGTAAAATACCAAACTTGGTATTTAAGTTTTGTATCTTCCAGGGATGCGACACGAAGCTTTTGAGAAAAATTCCCCCATCCCCAACTACCCTTTACATGGAAATTTTTTCGAAAATTTTGATTTTCTCAAAAATGGCTCTAACGATTTTGATTAAAATGTGTATTAAAGATATTTACCTGACAAATAAAATGTATATCTTGAATTTTCTGGGAATAGCCTCTGAAGAGTAGGTTATTCTGGATGAATTTTACTAAATTTTGAATAACTGCTAAACCGTGAGAGATGGAAAAAAACTTACTACACAAGAAATGTAGAGCACGTCAAAACACACAATCTATGTTATATAAATTTTTCGTGGAGTTCGTCGTTTTTGTGACATTCCTTATTTTTGGTTTCTGCTATGAAAGACATACATTTCTCATACAGGAATTTGTCAACTGCTGTCCATACAAACAGAGGAACTTCAGTGACATAGCAACCAGTTTTTGATTATCTCTTTAACCTATGGTACTCCCTTATTTCACCTCTACTTACAAGGAAGCAAGTAATATGGCTATTTCTGCTAATGTTTTACTGATTAGCATGAAGTTAATAGAAGTATAAGTTTTTTTTAAGAATAATTTGTTGCAGAGATATAGAGAAAGTCATGTAAATGGTACACATCAGATTTTTTAAAATGTATCAGTTTTATTTGTAAACTCATTTTCTGTGAAACTGGATGTTTGATGAAACTATTTTTAAGAATGTATCACGTGGCGCATTTTTATTAGAACAATGAATTGAGACAGAAAACAATTATTATTTAAATGACCATTTCAGCTATAATTTTGATACATGGTAAAATATCACCATTATTATGCATAATAACTGGTATAAATTTTAGTAAGATATATTACACACATTGTGGATTTTCCAAATTTCACAGATGCATTTCCTTAATGTATATCGTCAAATTATTTTTGTATTATTTCAAATGAAAATGTAGATACAATGGAAGTAGTGGAATATTGTAGGCTCATTGGTCCCGGGTTCTATTCCCAGCTGGTGGCTGGGAATTGCTCTTTAGCCAAGATTATTCTATATCTTCCCCAGAGTCTGGAAGTGTGTGAATGTGCGTATGTATAGTTAAAGATAATTGACTTCAGATCAATTCCAACAGTAAACATCGTTGCCATGAGCCATGTTCTATAGGAAAAGGCCGATATGACCTAGAACTTAAAGGCGGTATATAAATGGAACAGACAAAAGAGGGGGAGGAAGAAGGATAAGAAGAAGAAGAAAGAAAGTCCACTTAAGAGCTGGCCGCTATGTGATAGATTTGAAATTTCCGTTTTCTTTGCATGACTAGAAGAAACTACCTATTAACAACTTTCCAGATGAGAAAATTATAAGTATTTTGAAATATAAACCAATAATAAAAAATATTCCGGAAATGTAGATATTCTTTATATTCAAACACTGCATTTGACATAACTTGTGTACTTAAATAAGATTAACATTTATTCTAGTAACGTTTTTGCCTCTCTTAGAGTTATCCAATTTTACAAAGAGTTCAGAACCTATTCCCACAAAATGTAAAATATATTTTATTTCACGAAGATATACTAAATATATACTATTTTAATCAAATGCACTAAAAACGTATAAGAAATTCAATATTTTAAAATTTATTTTAAAATATCTTTCATGGGATTCATAGGAGATGGAAACTTAAGTACCAAGTATAGTAGTGAAATAATGTTTCATTTTTACTTTCTCTATATGTATTATGTACGGACGTTGTGTAAACAGAAGGTACTGTATTGCAACTAAAAATTTGATACCGTGTTTACACCGGAAATACATGTTTTGGAATCACTAGATCCAAAAAAAAGAATTCTAGAAAAAGGTTCGCGCGCACGTGTGTGTGACAGAGAGCGAGAGAGTATGTGTGTTTGTGAGCAGCACAGCTCAAAAACGAAAATTTCGTTAACTTGACATTTAAGTTCAGTATTTATCATTGATGCGACACCAAGATTTTCATAAACCCCCGCCCACACCAAACTACCTTTATATAGAATATTTTTCGAAAATTCTGACTTTCTCAAAAATGGCTCAAACGGTTTGATTAAAATATCTTGCGTATAAGATATTCTCATGACAAATGAAAATTATACCTGAGTTTTCTGGGAATAGCCTCTGAAGACCTTTTCATTATGGGTGACTTTTGTATAACTGGCAAACCGTAAGAGATATACAAAAACTTGTTATACAACAAATGTAGATCGCATTAAAACACACAATTAATATAATAAGAGTTTCTTTGTACAGTTAACCGTTTTCCAGTTATTACGGATTATTGTTAACAATTTTAAGGCAGATATTTCTTTTGGTTTCTCATTTGCTTACTCCTCGCAAGAAAAGAGAATGAAATTTCAGTTGTTTCACATACCGACCGGATTTTAAAGGACTTGTGCATTCCCTTATTTTCTTTCTACTTACAAGGAAACAAGTAATAAAATTAATTCTTCTTATCTTTATCTTGATTAGCATGTTGTAGCTAAAAGATTAGCTTTTGAATAAAATGTTAGTTTGCGGAACAACTAGGAAAAGTCATGTGCATGGAACATATAAGATTTTTAGGTTATGTGTTAAGAATCACGTATTCACACACTGACCTTCTTCTAAATATGCTGGTTTTGATCTAGAGAACTTCAAAACCAACATTTCTATTGAAATCAAATTTCTGAGTTGAGTGTATTACTTTATCTATGTACTTTGTACATTATAGAGCAAGCAAAAGGAATATGCTCAGGGTTCCATGAAAAGCTTACAGCGGAAGGAGAGGGATTTTTCTGTCTCTCCCAAGGGGAAGCATATTCGCAGGATGTACATGTACCCTTAAGCCGAATCGGTTGTCTTCTCTATGTTCGCTATGCAGCGCGATAGTTCAAACTGAAGTCAGAATAAGTACCATATATTTCTATACGGATATGTTCATGTGAATATTTTTACTTTCTCTACACGTACTATGTACATGGTGTAGGTATTGTATTGCACCCAAAAATTTGATACCGAGATTTCACTGGAAATATATGTTGTCAGGCACCCTGAATCCAATAAAAGCATTTCTAGAAAACTGTGCATGAGTATATTTGTCTCGGAGTATGTATGTGTCTTCGGGCAACATAGCTCAGAAGCAAAAAGTCGTTAAATACCAAACTTGGTATTTAAGTAGAGTATCTACCAAATATGCGACATGAAGATTTTTGAGAAAATTCCCCTCAACTACCCTTTACATGGCACAATCTTCGAATGTTTACATGATAAATGAGGTATATCTTCAATTTTCAGGGAATAGCCTTTGAAGATGGTTTTATTATGAATTACGAGGAACACCTGGCAAGGTTGTTAGCCCTTATAAGGGAAGTGGAAATACTAGGTGGTGAAAATAGTGAAACTGGAGATGAACTTGAAATAGCGAGTTCAAATACTGAAAGTGAACAAAAACCAGAAGAGGAAGAACTCAAAATTCGTGCCCCCGCTTCCAAAATATAGTGACTCACTTACCAGGTGTAAAACCTGCAGCAAAAAGAAATGCAGGATCTCCTTTAAAGACCACAGTGTAATCGTGTGTAAGAGATGTGTTTAAATTATAAAAGAGCTAAAAACATTTGTTTTTACTGTTGAGATAAAAAAAAATATTAACTGACTTATTATCATTATACTAGTGAAGTGAACACTCAAGTCTGTGTATTGTGTTGCACCTCAGTTCCAAGTTACTGGAATTTTAGAAGGTAGCAAAATTATTTATTTAGCTCGCTTACAACAACCATTTTACTCCTGGGGTCGCAGGTGACCCCGCGCCATCACTAATGTAAGACATACCAGTGCCACCTTTCTAGGGTTAAGGTTGGAGGGGTGGCAAGGATCGTGCGCAGCTATCCGGTATTGCCTAGTCTATCAAACTGCGAAACGTGTTGTGACCAGTTCCAGGTGCGCTGACCTAGATAGTGCTTTTTATTAGTGGGGAAATATGGAAATGCTTATGTTGTGTTTTAACATGTTTATTATGTTGACTTCCGTATTGTTTCTTGCTGGCGTTGGAAATCGAGGTAAACTGTGTAATTTGATATAACGTAAATACATGTTTGATACATAAGTTCTTCGCTGATGAGTGGAAGCGTTAAAGTTTGGAAATTCAACAGGTCTTGAAAATAACTGGCAGGTAAGTTAGGTACAGCAAATGTGTGTATGCTTTCTTTCTGTCTTTGTTGGTTTACCTTCCTAGCTTAGGGATTATAGAATTACGCCACATAGAGAAGGAATATGTGAAGAGAACGGGAAACGTGGAGGAATATTCTGGTAGAGCGGAGAGAAACATACTTCTAGGCAGGAAATGCGTACAACCAGAATAGAAAACAGATGCTTGCCTAACTGTAAAGTGGACGCTGAAATAAAACTATGCTAACCACATTTGTGCTAGAGACTTGGATTATCACTGTGGGAGGGAGGGAGATAACGCAAAGGGTGACGTCATGTTTATTCTTTGATTGTATTCTTCTGAGACATTATTGTGCGAAGCCCTCCACTGTATTCCACATATTATATGAAGGAAAACGAAAAAGGGTTAAAAAAAAGTCAGTAAAAAATAGAACACAAAACATACAAGGCGCGTTCAAAAAGTCTTAAAAACAGTTAGAAAAAGAATTTATTTGTGGTAGATTTTGTTCTATTTGTAAACATAATTTTCTTACACTTATTCCAGCGTTTCTCCATCTGTTTTAAGCCTTCTAAAAAGAATCTGATGCACACATGACTTTCTCTGCATCTCTGCAACAAATTATTCTTAAAAAGCTTCTACGTCTATTTATTTCATGCTAATCAGAAAAAATAGTAGAAATAGTCCTATTACTTGCCTCCTTGTAGAAGTGAAATAATACAGTACCATAGGTTCAACTAATAGTCAAAAGCTGGTTGCTATGTCACTGAAGTTCCTTTGTTTGTATGGACAGCAGTTGACAAATTCCTGTATGAGAAAAGTCTAAGTTTTTCAAAGCAGAATCCAAAAACAAGGAATTTCTCAAAAATGATGAACTCCACGAAAAAGATGTAGATATATAACATAAATTGTATGTTTTAACGTGCTCTGCATTTTTCGTGTAGTAAGTTTTTGTCCATCCTTTACGGTTAAGCAGATATTCAAAATTCCGTAAAATTCATTCAGAATAAAGTACTCTTCAGAGGCTATTCCCGGAAAATTCAAGATATACATTTTATTTGTCAGGTAAATATATTTAATATACGAAATTTTATTCAAAATCGTTAGAGCAATTTTTGAGAACATAAAAATTTTCGAAAAAAGTTCCATGTAAAGGGTAGTTAGGGGTGGGGTGATTTTTCTCAAAATCTTCGTGTCGCATCCCTGGAAGATATTAAACTTAAATACCAAGTTTGGTATTTTATCGATTTTTGGTTTTTGAGTTATCGTGTACACAGACACACGGACACTCACATATACGCGCGGACGTTTTTCCGAAAATTGTTTTTTTAGATAAAGGGGACCCTAAAACATATATTTCCGGTGAAATCTTGGTAACGAATTTTTGAGTGGAGTGCAATACCTTTTCTATGCACTATGTACATGGTACATACATAGAAAGTAAAGATAAGGATGTCTTCAAGGGCAATTCCCAGAAAATGCAAAAAATACCTTTTATCTTTCATGTAGTTATCTTTAATATACGATATTTTAATCACAAATATACTGACATTTTTCTAAAAATGCTTTTTTTTTATTCTGGGTGTTTAAAAATATATATTTCCGGTGAAACCTGCGTATCGAATTTTTGGGTACAATACAAACCTCTATATACTGCATATGTACATAGTATGTATAGAGAAAGTCAAAAGAACCTGCCGCAAGCTACAAGGTTGAGAGTCTTAATTGTCTAGCCAAAGGGAAAACTTTAAACTAAAGTCAAAAAATTATTAGAAATGGCATTATGGGTAATAAACTAAAACGTATTTTATGCGAAGAAAAATAAATTATTTTGAGATCACAAATAGGATACCATGCAACGACTGAGGGTAGCAATGTCAATTGAAGCTAAAGAAATAGGGCGATATTTGAGAAAAGAAAATTTGTTTTATTTTCTGGGATATTTTGAGTCGTGTCCCCCAATAGATAAGAGACCTCTGTAAGTAACTAAATGCACTTTGCAATCTAGAGCGGAAACATATATTTCGTTCCTTCTCCAGAGTAACCTTTTTGTGGTTATTGGTATCCTGCAGGAGTGGCACACCCATGGCCTAAAGCAACTAACCTTAGCTTCGCAAGGTTTTGCACGCAAAATTACCTTACTCAATTGTTTCACATAGCAACGCGATTTTAAAATATTCACTATCGTTAGATAGTCAGACTGAAAAGTTCAATGCAACACCGGCATAGCATTGAATTTCTCAACTGACTCGCACGTTTCGCGGTAAACCACAAGGCGATCTCAAATTATTTTTGAGATGACAACCCCAATGGTGACTTACAATGTAGCAAGTACTTTAAGTCCAAGGATTGATAGTATATCCAACCGTTATGGTCAATTGGTATTGGTTTAATTGTTTTTTTCACACAAGCCGTGTATAGGACAGGAGTTGGATAGATAGACTTACACTGAAAACCGCCACACATTCCATTAGATTTCTTACTGCGTTATATTTTAACTCGAGAAATCCCGTATACGATCCATAAGTGTTAGACAATTTTAAGACCGCGGGCAATCGTTAGTTTAAAACCTACATAAGTATTAAATTAAACATATGTTATTTGGTAATAACATTTATTTCCATGGTATTCTTCTTCTGCTCAATTTCAGAGTCTTATTTCTCTATTTCGAACACAATACATAGATGGAGAAGGCAGTCCACAAAAAATCGATCTTGTATTGTAAATATACGTTTTAGGGTTGCTTGTATATCCACAAAAAGCATTTTTAGAAAAAGTTCAACACGAGAGCTCAAAAACGAAATGACTGTTAAGTACCGTCTTCCAAGAATGCAATACGAGGTTTTAGGAACCCCCAACCCTCCAACTACCTTTGAATGGAAAAATCTTTCAAACATGTTGATTTTTCTTCCAAAATGGCTGCAACAATTTTGATTAAAATACCTATGAAAATGCTTTCATTACATAATTGCTAAATCGCAAGAGAAAGGCAAAAACTTACTACACATAGTTGTAGATCTCGTTAAAATACACAATTCAATCACATACTTTTTAGAATGAACCATTTTCAAGTTATTCCTTGTTATCGCTTTAAATTTTAAAATACTTTTAACTTTTCTCAAACGGGAATTTCAGTATTGTTTTATTTCTGGGTATGCAAAGGTAATTGAATTTCAAATAATAAAAACTTGCTTTTAAAAGATTTGACTGTTACTTTACCTTAGTATTTTACCGTATTACTTTACATACACCGCGAAATAATTAAAATTTGTCAATGTTTATCTCGCTTAGCATGTTAGAATACTTTTTTGGGAAATAGTTGGTAAAAATCATGTGAATGGAACATTTGGGTATAATTTTTGGCTTCCGTGCTTCGACGTTTCTGTCATTAGAATGTTATCGTTCCAAAACTATATACTGTGTTTTGAAATTTAAAGAGAAGGCTTCTGTTTTAAACATAAGTTATATTATAGGATACCCAGAGTGGAATAGGTTTTACCCCTACACTACGTATTATAGGGAGTGATAGCTTCAGAGGGAGCTGTTTGTGCTTGTAAGAGGACCGCGAGTGGCTTCAGGCTTTAAGGTGCAGGAAGGTGTACTTTTGGTTATAAAGATATCCAGTCATAAATAAATACGAAAGGGTGCGAGGAGGCACAACGCTTTTACTGTTAAAATGATAATGTATAAGTTTAGGGGATGAGGAAACCCAAGGATTAACCAAACTCCATTCAGCTCACCTGATATATCGTAGATCTTACAGTTTATACTTTAAAGTAAAGCTATGCCATCACTTTCAGAGCTTCAGAAGATCAGATGAACAAAGCGAAATAAGAGTCTTCTGACCTAATTACTGAAGATTTTATAATCCAATACATACTTATGCCAGCATTGGTTTAAGAGCGCACAGCTATGTTAGCATTTCGACATCTTGCCACTAATATCGATTGCTGAAACTCCTGCAATATTACCTCTTACTAAATGATATATAATTTACTCAAAATGACTATCAGACATCCTAAAATATAGACATACCAAACCTTCACATGCCTCTATTAGACATAGTGGTTAATGCCTTGTGGAATACGAGATATCGGCTGATAAGTCCAGGGCCTCAGATATGGCGCCACTAAGCCAGTTAGATGGTAGTAGCGGATAGTTTAATTTTAGACCAGCTTTTATCCATAGTTACTGGTCAATAGCATGTTTAGTTTTTGAATGATAGCATTTTAAACAGGGCAACTTTAGAGTTTTCAAGAAAGTGGTGGATTTGAATAAACAAGCAGTGATTAAACACTTCCATTTGAAAGGTTTAACGCCTAAGCAAATCAATAAGGAAATGGACAGTACATTGAAAGATTCTGCCCATTCATATTCAATGATTAAAAGGTGGGTTGCAGAGTTTAAAATGGGACGTACGAGCACTAGTGATGAGCCTTGCTCTGGACGCCCTGTAAGAGTGACAACTCCTGAGATCATTGCAAAAATTCATCGTTTAGTACTGGAGGACCGCAGATTATAGTTGAGATAGCAGAGGCTGTAAACTTATCAAAAGAACGTAAGGTAATATTTTAAGTAATGTGTTGAGCTTTCACAAGGTCTGTGCAAGATGGGTGCCACGTTTGTTGACACCTGATCAAAAGTTGCAAAGAAAAACTGTTTCTGTTAAGAGTGTGGAGTTCTACCGTAAAAATCCCAGTGAATTTTTGAGACGGCTTGCTACCATGGATGAAACTTAGATACATCACTACACTCCAGAAAGTAAGTGACAGTTCAAACAGTAGATTGCGCCAGGTGAACCAACTCCAAAAAAGGCAAAGTCAATTTTGTCAGCTAACAATTATGGCAAGTGTTTTCTGGGATGCACAGGGAATTATTTATATTGACTAATTGGAAAAGGGTAAAAGTAAAGGTATCACTGGTGGCTACTGCAACGTTTAAGTGATGAGGTGAAAAGAAAAAGACCTCATTTGGAAAAAAAATCCAATTGAATTAGACAATGCTCTGGCCCATCGTTCAGTCATTGCAATGGAAAACAATGTTCGAATTAAAGTTCGAATTGCTTGAACATCCACCCTATTCACCATATCTACCACCCAGTGACTGCCCCTGTTCCCAAACCTCAAAAAAGTTCTTGGAAGACGAAGATTTCACAGCAACGAGGAGGTCATTAATGCGGTAAACGGCTATTTTGAGGACCTTGATAAATTGCACTACGGAGATGGTTTAATTAAATTAGAACAGCGATATGACAAATGTATTAGCCTTTCTGGAGATTATGTTGAGAAATAAAGCAGAAAATAAATTTTAGATGCTGTTTTCATTGGGAGTGCCGGTACTTATCAGCCGATCTTAGTATTTCTACATCTTGCATTCGATGTCAATTCGACATCTTGCCACTAGTATCGATTGTTGAAACTCCTGCAACATTACCGCTTACTAAATGAAACATAATTTACTCAAAATGATCATATCAGATGCCCTACAATATACAAAGACCGAACTTTTTTATGCAACTATTAGATATGGTGGTTATTGCCTTGTGGAATATTTCATTCTTTAAACGGGAAAAAGAAACTGGGTTTTTCAATATGAAGGTCCATACATCTTTCGCAGAGGGGAATATTCACCAGACATGAAGAAAGGAAACTCAGATTTATATACATCGTTTCCGTTCACTGGATTTCCAAGTCAGATTTTATGTTTTCTTTATTTCTTTTTACTCCACTCTGCCTATTTTTGCCTTGTTATGCCGAATTTTATCTCCCCCTTTCCCCTGCAGCTTTAGGAGATTATTCTTTTTATTTCCCTTGCACATCGTCAGAAAGGTCTGTAATGCAATAATCGTAATGAACAAAGTAGATATGTATATTTATAAAACACAAGAGAAGCATGATTGTGTGAAAGTAAAAGCGTTTCCATGTTAGGCATTGAAAGAATTCTCTCTAAATCTCTTAACTTTGATGTTTTATTCTCCGTTTTTATTAGTATACTTCTGAGGCGTGCATATTTCGAGGAGCTCAAATATATCCAGTTTCCACAACTAAACTTTAAATGGAATCCTTCCAAGTTGAAGATTATTAAGCCTGACTAATTTTGTGGACTATAAAGACTTTTAAAATTTTAGATTGATTTAAATATGACATAGACAAGCTGCTTAATTTGTCTCTAATTTTATTATTTCAATACTCTATTACTTTCTCTACACGTACTAGTGTATAGAGAAGGTATTGTATTGCACCCAAAAATTCGATAGCGAGGTTTCACGGAATATCATGTTTGGGGTCCTCTGGATCCCAAAAAGAACCATTTTTGGAAAAAGGTCCGTGTGTGTGTGAAAAGTACCAAACTTGTTATTTAAGCTCTGTATGGTTGCGATAGGAAGATTTTCAATAAAGAAGTCGACTACAAACTTATGCCATTGCATCCCCATACCCTAAACGGAAGGTTTTGTCTCAGTTTGTTTCACTAGGTACATCACCCGTGCAAAACCGAGGCGAGCAGCTGATAGTATAATATTTATAGTGGTATACCGTTTGAACTGACTACATTTAAAGCGCCAATATCTAAAAGCAATGAGAAAAAAATCTGGTGTGTTGCATTCAGAAGACTTTTTATACATCTCTGCAACAAACTATTGTTAAAAGGCTTAAACTTCTATTATTCCCATGCTAATCAAAAAAAAAATAGCTTCCTTGTAAGTAGAAGCGAAATAAAGGAGCAATATAGGTTAAAGATAGCAAAAGATGGTTGCTATGTGACTAAAGTTCCTTTGTTTGTATGAACAGGAGTTGACAAGTTCCTGTATGAAAAAAGTATAAGTTTTTAAGTCAGAAACATAAAACAACGAATATCTAAAAAACGATCAACTCCACGATAAAAATGTATATAACATAAATTCTGTGTTTTAATGTGGTCTACATTTTTTGTGTGGTAAGTTTTTTTCTACGGATTGCCAGTTGCACAAAATCTTTACTATCCAGAATAAAGTAGTCTTCAGAGGCCATTCCCAGAAAATTCAAGATATACATATTATTTGATAATATATGATATTTTAATCAAAGTCCTTAGTGTCATTTTTTAGAAAATTAACGTTTTCGAAAATTTTTCCATTTGAAGGATAGTTGTGGGTGGGGGGATTTTCTTGAAAATGTTCGTATTGCATCCTTGGAAGATACTGAACTTAAATACCAAGTTTGGTATTTAACGGTCTTTTCGTTTTGGAGCTATGCTGCCCATAGGCACTCGGACACACACACATACACACATTCACACACGGAGATTTTCTAAAAATGCTTTTTTTGGATTCAGGTGGTCTCAAAACATGTATTTCCGGTGAAATCTCGGTATCGAATTTTAGGGTACAATGCAATACCTTCTCTATACACTATTTGCATAGTACGTACACAGAAAGTAAAGGTGGCTGAAATAGTCTTATTACTTGCTTCCTTGTAAAAATAAGCCAAATAAGGGAATATCATAGGTTAAGGCGAAAGTCAAAAGGTGGTTGCTATGTGACTGAAGTTCCTTTGTTTGTATGGACAGGAGTTGACAAATTCCTGTATGAGAAAATTATATGCTTTTTAAAGCTGAAAGCAAAAACGGAATATCTCAAAAGCGATCAACCCCTCGAAAAAACTGTATATCACATAAATTGTGTGTTGTGTCATGATCTACATTTTTATATAGTAAGTTTTGTTTATTTGTTACGGTTTACCAGTTATGCAAAATTCAATAAAAATCATCGAGAATAAAGAAGTCCTCAGAGACTATTCCCAGAAAATTCAAGATATATATTTTATTGGATTTAAATAGCTTTAATATAGGGAATTTTAATCAAAATCGTTAGAGCCATTTTTAGAAAATCAAAATGCTCGAATTTTTTTTCGTGTCTCATCCCTGGAAGATACTAAACTTTAATACTAATTTTGGTATTTAAAGGTCATTTCGTTTTTGAGCTATGTTGTCGACAGGCCCACACAAATGGACCGTTTTCTAAAAATGTTTTTTTCGTACTCAGGGGACCCCAAAAATATATTTCCGGTTAAATCTTGACAAAGAATATTTAGGTGGAAGACAAAACTTCTCTATCCCTATGTACATTGTACATACGGCGCTAGAGAAAGTAAAAAAAAAAAAAGCTAAGGACAAGTTTAGCGTATAAGGGCTTACTTGGAGAGAGGGAGCTTCAGAATAACCTCCACGTATACACTTAGGGGCTAGCTGATTGATATTGCTTTATATGCGTCACTGTCTTCAGAATGAGAAGATAAAATCCCGTAATGGGATAGCGATGAAAGATAACGATCAACAACGTAATAGTTTATCTGGACATTTAAAGTTCCTGCGGCCCATCAGCGACGCCAATACCGCAGTCTGGCGCATTAAAAAGTTTTTATGCTCTCTTGTATTAAACAATACTCGCATGACAAACTTTCATCTGGAAGTTTTTAATTTTTGCTCTGTTGTGTCTAAAAATGAACATTTATGAGGCCCATAAGGTATTAAAATAAGTTATGAGACACTTTTATGTTAAACACGCCCTAATTCTGGCTAACTAAACCACAGTGCTGGAAGTTTTAATATTTTTAAATCCGTTTAATTTTATTTGAAGGCATTAACGACTTCGTAAGACCGGTGACCGACACAAAAAAATACTGACTTTATGCAAGTTAAAACTGCCTCAATGGGGTGATATTTAATATGAAACAGAAGACAGGATGATGAGCTATGGCAACCAATGACCATCTCAAAATTAAGTAAAAAATCTAGTGTGTTCCATTCACATGACGTACCCTTCATCCCTGCAACAAATTATTGTTAAAAAGCTTATGCTTATATTTTCTTCATGCTAATCGAGAGAAAAAAAAATAGAAGCTAAATAAGGGAGTACCATAGGTTAAAATGATAGTCAAAAGCTGCTTGCTATGTGGCTGAAGTTCCTTTGTTTGTATGGACAGGGGTTGACAATTTCCTGTATGAGAAGAGTATAAGATTTTCATAGCTGAAACCAAAACAAGGTATATCTAAATAAAAAATTATCAACAAGAAAAAATGTATATAACATAAATTGTGTGTTTCAAAGTGCTCTACATTTGTTGTGTGGTAAGTGTTAGTCCATCTCTTATGGTTTAGCAGCTATATACAATTCCGTAAAACTGACCCAGAATAAAGTAGTCTTCAGAGGCTATTCCTATTCCTAGAAAATTCAAAATATAAATTTTATTTGTCAGGCAGATATCTTTAATATACCACATTTTAATCAAAATCGTTAGAGCCATTTTTGAGAAAATCAAAAATTTTCCAAAAAAGTTCCATGTAAAGAGTAGTTTGGGGTGGGGGGATTTTCCTCAAAATCTTCTTGTCGCATCCCTGGAAGATACTAAACTTAAATAACAAGTTTGGTATTTTACTGACTTTTCGTTTTTGAGTTATCTTGTTCACAGACACACGGACCTTTTTCTGAAAATCATTTTTTTTATATATAGGGGACCCTTAAACATATATTTCCGGGGAAATCTCCGTATCGAATTTTTTGGTGGAGTGCAATACTTTCTCTATATACTATGTACATAGTGCGCGTAGAGAAAGTAAAAATCCGATGTTTTCCATTCACATGACTTTCTCTACATCTCTGCAAAAAGTATTATTAAAAAGCTTATGCTTCTATTTACTTCATACAAATCGAGAAAAATAGCATAAATAATCATATTACATGCTTCCTTGTAATTAGGAGCTTCAGAAAATTGAAGCTTTTAAAAAAAAGTTTTATGTTGAGGGTAGTTCGGGATTAGGGGATTATCCTACAAATTTTCTAGTCCTTTTCCTGGAAGATACTAAACTTAAATACCAGGTTTAACATTTAACCGAACTTTAGTTTTTCGATTACGTTACACAAGCTTTGTCTAAAATGGTTACATGCTTTCGTGTTTTGTATTTAGGTGTTTTCAAAACATGTATTGCCCATGAAATCTTGGGGTAGAAATGTTGGGTCGAATACAATGCCTTTGTACTCGTACCTACAATGTACATTGTAGAGATAGTACAGAAAATCTTATGTGTCGCATTCACATGACTTTCTCTAAATCTCTGCAACAAATTATTGTTAAAAAGCATATGCATTATATTTAAATAATAACAGAAATAGTCTTACTACATGCTTTCTTGTAAGTAGAAGGGAAAATAGGGAATACCATAGGCTGGTTGCTATGTGACTGAAGTTCCTTTGTTTATATGGACAGGAGCTGTCAAGTTCCTGTATGAGAAAGGTATAAGTTGTTTAATGCTGAAATAAAAAATAAGAAATATCTCAAATACGATCAACTCCACAAACAAAAAAAGTATGACATAAATTATTTGTTTTAACGTGCTCCAAAATTTTGTGTGGCAATTTTTTTCCATCTCTTACAGTTCATCCAGAATAAAATAGTCTTCAGAACCTATACCCAGAAAATTCAAGATATATATTTTATTTGGGATGTAAATATCTTTAATATACGGGATTTTAATCAAAACCGTTGGAGCTATTTTTTAGAAAATAAAAATGTTCGAAAATTTTTGCATGTAAAAGGCAGTTGGGGATGGGGGGATTTTCTTGAAAATCTTCGTGTCGCATCCTTGAAGAATACATAACCTAAATACAAAGTTTGGTTTTTAACGGACTTTTCGTTTTCATGGGGTCTCAAAGCATGTATTTCCTGTGTAATATCGGTATCGAATTTTCGGGTGAATTACAATACCTTCTCTATACACTATGTGCATTGTACGTGAAGAGAAAGCAAATACGATTTGTTCCAGTAAACAATCCGCTTGCTTGCTCTGAGGATCTATTTTCTACATAAAACTTACTTTCTTTGATAGTTTTTCTTTTCCTCACCCTTATGCCCTTTTGAGCGCCGGGTTTCTTCAGCCGGTCATTGTCCATCTGCTACATTTTGTCGTTACCGTAGTTTAACTTCCCTCAAAGTCCTTCCTTTCTTATTCACTAATTTCTCTACATAATCGCTCCATGCTATTCTTTGTTAGCTTCTCATTCTTCTTACTTCCTCTCTGGCCAATCATACTGTTTCAGTTTGCTGCTCTCGTCCATCCTATTTATGTGACCAAACCATTTAGAAACATTTGTCTATAATTTTACTTTTTCTACACCACTATGTACATTTTTAGAAAACCGTTTATGTGTGCCTGTGTGTCTGGACAGCACAGCTCGAAAACGAAAAGGCCGTTGATTACCAAAATGGGTGCTATATAGAACTTATAAAGCAAGTGTAGATTTTCTTAAAAGGGGCTCTAAAGACTTTGATTAAAATATGGTTTGTTCCATTCATATAACATTCTCTACAAACTAGAGTCACAAAATACTATTTCTTTATCGGCTTCGTGGTAATAAAGACAAACATTATCAGAATCGGTTGTATTAGTTCCATTTAAGTAGAAGGGAAATAAGGTAATGCAGCACACCAAAGAGAAAGTCAAATGTTTTAAAAAGCTGGTCGCCTTGTGAAACAATTGAAATTCGGTTTACCTTTCCAGGAGTAAAACTAGAGTGGGACGCAAAAGACGACACTCGTTTAATTAGTTCAAAATTAAAACCAACAACCGGAAATAATAACATAGTTGCATGGCCTGACAGCTCACAAGGAACCATGGCCTACCGCCCGGCCGCTGCGTCCCCCATCACGGTTCATGTGTGGGGTGCAGTTTTGGAGGGTGAGACGTGATCTTTGTGAAATGTATGATAAAAATGATTATGTTTGTTAAAAGGGATAATAATTTCTCGTGTGGGTGTTTATACTTTGTATAGATAAAGGGGTTAATTTATACGAAGAATACATTTAAAAAAATATTGCTAATACAAATATTAAACCAAAACAGAACATAAATCGAACTCCCCGGCTGGTTAATGCGGTCCTCATGACCTGGAGCCGGTACTTCTCCGTCAAATAGCCTCTCAATTACCCCCCAGGGACCTCACTAAGCTGAGTGCACGGCGGACCAAGCCTCTCAGCATGGGAAAAATCTCCACGCCGGTACTGGGAATCGAACCCAGGTCTCCTGCTTGGTAAGTAGCCGCGCTACCACCGCGCTAAGGAGACGACCCAATTATAAGAAAGTATCTCGAAAATGGTTAATTCTACAGAAAATGTATATAATATAAATTGTTGGTTTTAGCAAGATACATATTTTTTTGTAAGAAAAGTTTTTATATCTCTGGTTTATTATTTATGTAGAATTCGTGCAGAGTCAAGAGGTTTTCAAAGAATTGCTCGCAAAAAATCAAAGATACCTATACATTTTATTTGTCATGTAAATATACGGCACTTTAATCAAAATCTTTGCAGACGTTTTTCATTGGGTTGGGGGATTTTCTTGAAAATCTACGTGTCGTGTCTTGGGAAGATATTGAAATTAAACAGAAAAGTTGGTATTTAACACATAAATGCTGTCGAGAACAAGATTCTGCGACGCGGGTGGTGAAAGGAAGCCAGATGATGGAGCAATAATAAAACGGAACTTAAATTAAGCTAATACGAGGTACGTCCAGAAAGTATGTTCCGCTGCAGCGCTGCGATCGCAGTTCCGCACATGCGCGGTAGACGCTCTGTATCAAGGAGAAGAAACGTGCGCCATTTTGAGATCGCTGTCAGCCACATACGCTTTGTTGTGCTTATTTACAATGTCGGTGTTGATTGAAAATCCCGCCGCTTGTGAAATCAGATCTGTGGTTCGTTTTCTGAATGCTAGGAAAGTGAAACCAATTGAAATTTATTGGCACGTTTGCGAAGTTTATGGACAAAGTGCGATGAGTGATTCAATGGTGAGAAGGTGGATCCGACAGTTCAATGAAGGACATAGTGAAGTGCACGACAACGCACGACCACACACTGCAAATGTGACGAAAAAACTCCTACAGGGATTTGGCTGGGACGTGTTTGACCATCCTCCGTGCACACCTGACCTCGCTCCTAGCGACTTTCATCTGTTCTTACATCTCAAGTCTTTCCTTGGCGGTCAACACTTCAAAAATGACGAAGAACTGAAAGAAAATGTTTCCAACTTTTTGAAGACACAGGCGGCAAACTTCTCTAAAGAAGGTACACAAAAACTTGTGCCACGCTATGACGAATGCGTGCAAAATTTCGGCAGCTATGTGGAAAAGTAGTTTAGCAGTTGTAGAATTCTGTGCAATAAATAATTATTCTGTATCTGTACACAATTTAATTTTATTACCAAACGGAACGTAATTTCTAGACGTACCTCGTATATTGAGAAATATTAAATAATTTTCTGGCTGCGCATGTTTGGTTCACAATATATTCCATTAATCCAGGCCAATATTATTCTGATTATGGGGTTATTACTACAAAGCCTTCTGATGGCGTGTCTAGGCCGGGTGAGAAATGAAGTGGTGTAGACGGTTGATAGACTGAGCCCGGAGCGATTCACCAAGGCGCACAAACCCAGGAACAGTTCCCCGGCGGTCAAGAGCTGGTGGTCGGGTCTACAGTCACTTAAATAGATTTCGCGGAAAGACATTCCAACATGGTGGCCGTTCTAATATGGAGAACCAACGCCCTGATAGTGGGTAGTCTTAGCCAATCAACATCGAATGTATAAATGTTCTAGAATATCCGGTGTGACGTCAAGTGCTAATGTGCACGTAGCCCAACGGAAGTTGGTGTTGTCGAAAAGTCCACCAGGAGTGCCATCGGAAGATTTACAAAGCTTGTATTTTACCAAGAATATGTAAGAATCAAATTCCAAAATTTCAAATTAATTAATATAAGTTAAACCCTCACCAATGACAAACATAACAATACACAAACGCACACTGACCTTTTTTTTTTTTGTTCATCTAAATACCTCAAAATATTTCGAGCGAAATCTCGACATGGAATATTTTGGTTGAATACGATACCGTATCTACCTATTCCATTGTTCACTGTACGTGAAGAAAAAGCAACAAGTTTTCAATCACAAGAAATAAACCAGACACACTTACAAATAAACTTGATGGTCCTAGCATAACCACAACAGCTATATTCGCCATATCTTCCTCCAAACCTTCCCTCACGAAGGAAGGAAAAAAAATAGCCAACAAACCAAGTTATGGGGCTCGAAAGTTGCAACATCAAAAAAAAAAAAAAAAAAAAAAAAAAAAAAAAAAAAAAAAAAGGAAGAAAGGCTTCCCGATCTGAAAAACGAACATGCAGGCCGTACAGCAAAGGCTCGCGAGAGCGTTCGAGCAGAGCATAAGATATGGAAGTTAATAAATTATGTATGAGCATGTAGCGTATTCACTTTAAAATATTCAAGTGGGGAGAAAATGGGGACTCGAGATTTTTGAACGGAAAGGTTCACGCACTGGAGAAGTTCGCGTCAAAGTAACTTCTTGCACTTTTATGTGTAAAGGAAAAATAAATTTTCCGGCTGGCACAAGTGGATTCCCTCGCAACGTTCAATATTGTATAATGAGATACATTCTATTGAGCTAATGTAGGCCACCAAAAAGCCAAAGCTCATAAAGAAGGAGAAAAAGAAGGAATGCCACGAAGCAGCGAAGTTGAGCCCACGAATGGCAAGTAAAGGCTGTAACACAAAATTGTATGTAGGAAACATATTTAAATGCATTATATATATTTTTCCATTAGCAATAATGAGCTCATAAAGTTAATCCCTTACAATAATTGCCATACTATTATGAACAAGGAATATCTCAACAAAATCAACTCCACGAAAAAAATATGTGTAACATAAATTGTGTGTTTTAATGTGCTCTATATTTTTGCGTGGTAAATTTTGGTGAATCTCTTACGGCTTACCAGCTATACAACATTCTGTAAAATTCCTCCAGCATAAAGTGATCTTCAGAGGCTATTCCCAGAAAATTCAATATATACATATTATTTGTCAGATAAAAGTCCACAATATACAACATTTCAATCAAAATCGTTAGAACCATTTTTAGGAAAATCAAAACTTTTGAAAGACGTTCCATGTAAAGGGTAGCTGTCGGTGGGGGGATTTTCTTCAAAATCTTCTTGTCGCATCCTATGAAGATACCAAGCCTAAATACCAAGTTTGGTTTTTAACGGACTCTTAGTTTTTGAGCTATGTGGCCCACAACCACATACACACACACACACACACACACACGGACATTTTAATAAAAATGTTTTTTTAATCAGCGGGTCTCAAAACATGTATTTCCAGATAAACCTATGGAAGCGCTATCGTAATGTTATTATACCAACACCATTTTTGCTTTCCCACTCTGTTTATTGCATATTTCATCGTTTCCACACTACTGTATGAATGCGTTGTCTCCCCTCCTTTTCGCAATACCAACTGTATATGCTCCATTACGCAGAACGTTGTGCGTTTCGGATGTAAAGGTTGGCAGCCTGACGCTACGTCGCCAACCTCAGTTTGTTGCAATTCGGAGATTCTGCAGTAAAGCGATGGCTTACTTATACATATTACGGAAAATGCTGGATACCCATTTATTTATTTGTTTATTTTTGCGATAACTGTCCTCATGCAAATGTCAGGTCAATTGCGGCAATCACGTCGATACCACGCAGAGTGTCTGTGTTCGTATTTCATAGCACGCGGTTGAACACGCAAGCATTGACAGCAAATATGTTTAAACAAGAGGCAAACACAAAATATACTCTGGAATGTTTTGTCATTAATTACGAGTACTAAACACGCAGATTAAATGTAGGCTTTCAAATCAACAAACAGCTATTTACGAGCAATTTACATCACTAGAGAAATATACACAGAAAATAGAATCGTAAATCAGTTCTAAAACATACTGGTTAAATAAAATGGGCAAAAATGGATTATTCGTCTGTGACACTATTTCTTGTTTACTCGATGTACAGAAGTACATTTTCTGGTTAAATTAATACTTCCATAGAAATTATATAATTGTACAATTTACTCGTATATACCCACTCACGCAGAATAATTAAATATTCTCTTTAATGGGCAACAAAGGCATTTTATGTGAATCTCCAGGGATTTAATTTGATGGTTACTGCATTTCTGTTTTATTCCTATGTTTACAGATGTAGAATCATATGAGAATGTACAAATATTTGTTCTACTTGATATTCCTCGTTATTTATCATAGGTATACGTGTTTTTACCTTGAATGTATTGCACATTGAATTGCATGCCCTTATGTAAATTTAATATAATACTATATTTTAATTTAAAACTCTGATATATTCCATTCACATTACTTTCTCTATATCTCTGCCACAAATTATTGTTAGAAAGCTAATGTTTCTATTTATTTCATGATAATACAGAAACAATTAGCAGAATTAGTCTTATTACTTACTTCCTTGTAAGCAAAAGTGAAATATGGGAGCACCATAGGTTAAAGTGATAGTCTAAAGCTGGTTACTATGTGACTGAAGTTCCTTTGTTTGTATGGACAGAAGTTGACAAATTCCTGTATGAGAAAATATACCTTTTTCAAAGGTGACACCAAAAACAAGGAATATCTCAAAAAAGGATCAATTCCAAAAAAAATATATAATATAAATTGTGTGTTATAAGGTTTTCTACTTTTTGTATGGTAAGTTTTTTGTGTATCTCTTACAGTTTAGCATTTATGCAAAATTCGTAAAATTCATCCAGAATAAAATAACCTCATGAGATTATTCCCCGAAAAATCAAGATATATATTTTTTTTGGCAAGTAATTATCTTAATTATAAGAGAATTTAATCAAAATCGTTAGGCCCATTTTTGAGAAAATCAAAATTTTCGAAAAAAGTTCCAAGTCTAGAGTGGTTGGGGGTGGGGGAATTTTCTTGAAAATCTTCGTGTCGCATCCTTGGAAGATACCAAACTTAAATACCAAGTTTGGTTTTTATAGCTCTTTTTATTTGTTGTCCACTGACACAGACACACACAGAATGACAGAGAGACACGCGGACATCCTTCTAAAAATGCTTTTTTTGGATTCAGGGTGTCATAAAGCATATATTTCCGGTGAAATATCGGTTCGAATTTTTGGGTGTAATACAATACCTTCTCTACACACTATGTACACAGTAGAGAAAGTAAAAATAAACCAAATGGCGTGCTAGTGATACAGAATATTAGATACAGATAATTACCGATATTTCGATAAGTGAAATTTTGAAAACCTACATTATTGACAAAAATGGTGATAATTTTGTTATCAAACCTTTAGCACGCATTGAACTCTAACTAAATTGTTAAAATAAACATTTGTTATATGCCTCATTTTTAAAATATTCTCAAAAAATTTTGTTTTACAGCAAATGAATTTAGAAATTATTATATTTTTGTTTTAGTTGACCCGAATTAAGGTAGGAAATTACTATTTTTTGTACTCTCTAAAACTCTTGATTCTTTTAAAAAAAAATTTCTTTCTCTATACGTACTATGTACATAGTGTACGGAGAAGATATTGCATTGTACCCAAAAATTCGATACCGAGATTTCACCGGAAATATATGTTTTGAGACCACCTGAATCCAAAAAAATCATGTTTAGAAAAATGTCCGAGTGTGTGTCTGACTGTCTGTGTATGTATGTGTGTGTGTCTGTGTGTCTCTGGGCAGCATAGCTCAAAAACGAAGATACCGTTAAATACAAAACCTGGTATTTAAGTTCAGTGTCTTCTAAGGATGCGTCACGAAGATTTTCAAGAAAATCACCCCATCCCCATTCGAAAAATTTTCGAAAATTTTGATTTTCTAAAGAATGGCTCTATCGATTTTGATTAAAATATTGTATATTAAGGATATTTGCCTGACAAATAATAATAAAATATATATAGAATTTTCTGGGTAGCCTTTTAAGATCATTTTATTCTGAATGAATTTTACGGAATTTTGCATAACTGCTAAACGTAAGAGATAAACAAAAACTTACCCTACTAAAAATGTAGAGCACATTAAGACACACAATTTATGTTATATACATTTTTTCATGGAGTTGATCGTTTTTTAGATATTCTTTGTATTTGTCTCAGCCTTAAAAGACATACTTTTCTTATACAGGAATTTGTCAACTCCTGTCCATACAAACAAAGGAACTTCAGTCACTTAGCAACCATCTTTTGCCATCATTTTAACGCATTTTACTCCGTTATTTCGCTTCTACTTACAGGGAAGCAAGTAATAAGTCTATTTCTGTTAATGTTTTCTCACTTAGCATGAAGTAAATGGAAGGATAAACTTTTTAACAATAATTTGTTGTATAGATTTAGAGAACGTCATGTGAATGGAACACCAGATTTTTTTTTAAATTTATTTCTCGAAATTGGAACATTATTTTGACAAATATGATTTTTTCATTCACATGACCTACTCTACGTTGCTGTTACAAATGATTGTTACATAGCTTATTCTTCTATATTCTAGTGTAATAATCTTTTGTGTACCTCTTACAGTTTACCGATTATATAAAATTCAGCAAAATTCATTCAGAATAAACAGGAGTTTGGAAGATATTTGCTGAAAATTGAAGATATACATTTTATTTGCATGTAGATATTTTTATACTCATACACTTAAAAGAGTTAATTTACTGTTAAAAATCGATATCGAAATGTTATAAAGAAAAAATAAATGTTTATAAAATTACAACTATTTGTTATAAGCGAGATAAAAGGACATAACTCACTATTGTTTTCTACGGAGGTCCTCATAGTAACAAAGGTTGAAAAAACATGCATTATGGCATCTTGACCTTATCCAAGCCTTAAGCTAAACGCAACAAATTGTAAACAAAAAAAACGTAAATATTTAAGTATGGGAACAGCCTCTAAAAACTTCTTCAACCTGGATAACTGATAGGTAAACCGTTGGAGACACACATACAATTATTACACAACACTACAAACGTTGTTAAAACACACAATATGTCCTACACATTTTTGCTGTGAAATGATTTCCGAGTTTTCGTTGTTATTGTTTTAAATTACTTAAAACTTTTCTCATACGAAAATTTTTCAACACTACTATGCAAAGAAAGGAATTTCAATAACACAGCAGCCAGCTTTTAAAATATTTGACTATCGCTTTAACCTAGTGTGTTTTTGTTTCCCTTCTACCTACAAGAAAGCAAGTAAGAAGGCAATTTCTGGTAACATTTACCTTGGGTAGCATAAAATAAACAGAATATAAGTTTTTTAACAATATAGTGCAGAGAAATTATTTGAATGGAACATGTAAGATTCTTTTTTGTGTAATAGCAGAACTTTTTTCTAACTGCAAAGAGAGATATCTAGTTTAGTAATATCTCTTTTAATATGGTGAACTTCGTAAAGTTTTTATTTTATTTTTAGCGGCTGGTGTTGTTTTCTCTTTTACCTCTATAGCTATCTTCACTAAAACAGCGTTTATTACACACATATTTCTATTTAGAATTATTGGCTTATTTCCTAACATAACAAGTATAGTATTTTAAAAGTAGCAGTTGCAGTTGTGGCTGTAACTGATTGCGGGTTTGTATCCCGGGTGCAGGTTATAGGTATTTGGAATTTTAGTGGCATGGAAATCCTTTCAGGTTGGTGAGACATAAGTGCTTTATTTAGTCGTTGGGTCTTTTTCCACCGTCGAACACACACGTATTCCTCCAAATTTTCTACTATGAAATTAACTTTATCTGACTGCGATTATTATTATTTATTATTTTTCATGAAGTGATCTCGTCCGTACTTTGGTCGATATTACAATAACTATTTCAATCGTAACTAAAGGTAGCCTGTTCGGCTCCACCACGGACTCTAAATATCACATCTTGGTTGTTCGGATGTTCCTCGCCAAGAGCCTCAAAAAGCGTCCCCTTGACCTGCAGAGAGCATTATTTTCTGTCCGTTATGTCCCCTCAGGCAGTGTGTTATCAACCCCTTACCCTCGGTTCAATGCACTACCGTAACGGTATGCGGTGCTTCTAGCTTTTTTTTTTTTTTTTTTTTTTTTTCGAGTGGAGGGGAAAAATCCACCTTAAGGACTAACCCGAGCTGGAGTGTCGGGGTCTCACAGTGTAGGCCTACCGACTAAAACACCCCTCCACTTATTGGAAGGTGAGGATGCTGCGGTACCGCTGTTGCACCCGCGCAGTCTGAGGTGAAGGTGAACTGGCCCGCTGTGCGGCCGCCAGGGGAGAGGGTTTTGGTAGCAGACCGGCTTGACCGAGGCCCAGCCGACCTCCTAAGCGGAGTGTGTGGTGGGGATGAGGGATCTGGTATTTCGGCTGTGAGGTTGGTAAGGAGTGTAGGGACATTTGCTGAAGACTGATCTCAAGACGAGGTACTGTTCTAGCGTCATGAATTCGGCTTGGTGTCTTCTGCCTATGGGGCCGAGTCTCTGAGCGTTATCCTTCATTCCACGCTGTAAAATACATGTGTTTTTTGCTCTGTGCAGCGTCGTCATTTGGAAATATTTCAGCCTGGGGCTACGTCATATACCTGGAATGAGATCTAATGCTAGTTAATCTTACAGTGCTAGTGTGAATATCATAGGTATGGGTATAATAGTGTGGCCTAGTGGCCTCGTCGAAGGTGTTTACTATCTCGTTGGCCTGCTCGTGACAACTCGGCTACTTATACGTGTTTGACATCTTCCTTACCTTCCCATTTTCACTGTACATTTATATTTTATCTACTTGGTACAATTTGCCCCTTGATAGGAAATGTACTGTCTCTAGAGTGCGTAAAATAGAGAGCATATATGATAGAAGTTGTTTATCAGTTTTCGGTAGGGAAAATGAAAGATATACCTGATCCTGAAAAGGAAACCAAAATATTCAAAAACAGAACTGCACCCAACTCGTACAAGGGAAAGGTGCAGGAAAATACGACATACTCCATCACTATGTGTCACTATTCTTGTTCTTTTTTAAGAGAGGAGAAGTTTTGTTGATGGAAGCTACGCATCGCTGTGGAAGTTGTTTCCGCAGGAAAAACTCCTCCGATACCTGAGGGCAATTGACCGGCAACTTTCAGCTAGTGATTGATTTATTTGGGTCCTTAAGACCACCAGTAGCGAACCCTCCGTTCAGGGTGAGTGAACTTGGACGTAGGTACGGGAAACTCTGAAACAAAAGAAGAAAGTAAATCATATAAAACTGAGTTAGCTCCAACTTAGAGGACCAAGTTGCTAGTAAATAAATAAAAATGTGAAAAACTATAAAGCAGTGTAGTGCCTCATCCAGGTAGTGGAAGAAAAACTTCAGGGGGTAATGAGTTTGGTTAAATCACCCACGTGAAAGAAATGTGTATCTAGTAATCAAGCCGAAGATTTTTAGAATCTAAAAAGTTATTAAGTTCCATCAATCACTTAAAGGGATCATACACTACATTCAATTTAGGAATTTTTAGAAACTTTGGTGTATATATTTGAATAAATCACTAGGTAAGTTATTATGTTTAAAATATATACTGTAACTTTATATTCCAAAAAATTGACATGTTCTATTCGAATTAACATTCTTAAAGGTGTTTTGTAATATACCTGCTCGTACACGAAAGATAAAAACGTGATGTGTTCCATTCACATGACTTTCTCTACATCTATGTAACAATTTTTACTTTCTCTACACGTACCGTATACATGGTGTACAGAGGAGGTATTGTAATGCACCCAAAAATTCGATACCAGATTTCTAGGCAAATCATGTTTTGGGCCCCCTGATCCAAAAAAAAGCATTTCTGAAAAAAGGTCCGTGTGTGCGTGTGTGTACATGTGTGGGTCTATGTGTGTATCTGTGGACAGCATTGCTCAAATACAAAAAGACCGTTAAATACCAATCTTGGTATTTAAGTTTAGTATCTTGCAAGGGTGCGACATGAAGATTTTCAAGAAAATCCCCCACCCCAAGTAGCAATCACATAGAAGTTTTTTCGAAGATTTTGATTTTTTAAAAATAGCTTTAATGGTTTTGATTACTATATTTACCTGATAAATAATATGTATATGTTGAATTTACTGGGAACAGGCTCTGAAGATTACTTTGCTCTGGATGTATTTTAAGAAATTTTGCATGACTGGTAAACCGTAAGAGAAAGACAAAAACTTACCTTATAAAAATATAGAGCACATTTGAACACACAATTTATACTATATAATTTTTTTGTGCAGTTAATCGTTTTTGATATATTAGTTTTTTGGTTTAGTTTAAAAAAATTCTCACATGGGAATTTGTTAACTCCTGTCCATAGAAACAGAGGAATTTCAAACACATAGCAACCAGCTTTTGACTGTCACTTTTACCTTTGTTACTCCCTTATTTCGCTGCTACTTACAAAAAAGCAAGTAATAAGACTATTTATGTTAATTTTGTTCTGGATTAGCATGAAGTAAATAGAAGCATAAGCTTTTTAACAGTAATTTGTTGCAGAGAAGTAGAAAAATCATGTGAATGGAATGCACCAGATATTTTTTATAGTATGAGCACCAAAATGTTTATTTCCAGTCAAATATAGATATCGAATTTTTGAACGTAGCTACAAAAATCTGATGTGTTCAATTCACATGACTTTCTCTACATCTCTACAATAAATTATTGTTAAAAAGCTTGTGCTTCTATTTGCTTCATGCTAATCAAGAAAAATTAGCAAAAATAGTCTTATTACTTGCTTCCATGTTAGTGAAGGCGAAATAAGTGAGTGGCATAGGTTAAAGTGATAGTCAAAAGATGATTGCCATGTGACTGAAGTTCCTTTGTTTGTATGGACAGGAGTTGACAAATTCCTCTACGGGAAAAGTATGTTTTGTAAATGAGAAATCAAACACCAGGAATAACTCAAAAAACGATCTACTTACCGAGAAAAATGTGTATAATATACATTGTGCGTTTTAACGTGCTCTACATTTCTTGTGTGATAAGTTTTTGTCTATCTCTTACGGTTTAGCAGTTATGCAAAATCCGTAAAATTCAGAGGCTATTCTCAGAAAATTCAAGATATACATTTTGTTTGTCAGGTAAATATCTTTAATATACCATATTTTAATCAAAATCGTTGGAGCCATTTTTTAGAAAATCAAAATGTTCAAAATAGTTCCATGTAAAGGGTAGTTAGGGGTGGGGGATTTTTCTCAAAATCTTCGTGTCGCATCCCTGGAAGATACTAAACTTAAATACCGAGTTCGGTTTTTTACCGACTTTTCGTTTTTGAACTACCGTGTTAAGTCACAATGAAACACACACAGACCTTTTTCTGAAAATACATTTTTTTGAATACAGAGGACCCTAAAATATATATTTCCGGTGAAATCTCGGGATCGAATTTTTTGTTGGAGTGCAATACCTTCTCTATACACTATGGACACCATAGGTAAAGAGAAAGTATAACGTATATAACTAAATGCTGTGGTGTAACTTTAGATTCAAGCTATAGAATCGATTCTTGCATCAGGAGGGACCGGTCAGTCCCGAAAAGCAGGCTCTTGTATAAACTCCAGTTCGCCGTTGAGTGGATCCAAAGCAACGTGAAGGGAAATTCGCTTCACTGCCGCACCACAAAAGACTGACAATCTTTGCACACACGTTCGACATGGATGAAGAAGTTTTATGTGCATATGCTAACTTTATTCCAGAAAATCTGGTGAGGCGGAAGGCGCGCGGCATTTCCTTCTCTAGGCTGTCCGAGGAAGGCTAAGGAGAAAAAAAAAATGTTCACGCCTTTTCACAAGAATTCTTAACAAAACTTTCAGAACATAAATATTTTTTCAGTAAATCCCTAAAGCTCTTTATTATTTTCTCTACACGAACTATGCACAAAGTGTGCAGAGAAGATACTCTGTTGCATCCAAAAATGAAGATAATTTAAAAACAAAAATCTGTTAAATACCGCTAAGTTAAGCATCTTTTGAGGATGCGAAAGAAGATTTTGAGAAAGAAAAAAACAATCTTCCATTTACATAAAACAATTTTCGAAAAGTTGGTGTTTTTTAAAATTAACTATAACAATTATGTTCAAAATAAATATTAAGCTTTGTTGTTTCTATTAGACTTTCTTTCAAAATGATGATTTATAAAAATATAGATCTCGTTAAAGAAATAATCTTTCATCTTTGTTTATTTATTTATATTTTTGAGTTCACCGTTTCTGAGATACTAGTTGTTACTGGTTTCAATTTTAAAATACTTAAACTTTTCTCAAACGAAACTTGTCATTCTTGTTGTTTTGCTCCTGGCCATGACAGGAGAATCGAATTTCAATCACAACAATTTCAACTTTTAAAATGTTCACTATCACTTTGTCTTATGTTAATGGAAAGGCAAAGCCAAAAAGTTTAATGTCATAGCCGGGATTGGAAACATGAAGTATTGCATTCGTATTTATAAGGGAGACGGGCTGCTTTTAACTGTACCACCCTGTGTGACCATTTCGATAATTTTTCCTACCGTGTTCCCACAACGCGCTAAAATTCTGAGAGAACAAGCAGTTGTTTAATTATAAATAAAGAATTGTAAAGTAGAGTTTTGCAGATAAACCAACCAATCGCTGAAACGTGAGCGGCAATCTTATATTATGTAATCTTATAGCAAAGGTTGTGAGTACATGGATCAAAGTGTAAGTGCCTTGTGTTAAAGTCAACTGCTTAAATAAATTGTCTTAAACTAATAAAATAATGCTTGTTAAATTGGAACCGTAGTATTCAGTTTTAAATAAAACATCTGATGTGCTCCATTCACATGACTTTCTCTACATCTCTGCAACAAATTATTGTTTAAAAGCTTATGCTTCTATTTACTTCATGCTAATTGAGATAAATTAGCAGAAATTGTCTTATTACTTGTTTCCTTGTAAGTATAAGCAAAATAAGAGAGTACCATAGGTTAAGGTGATAATCAAAAGCGGTTGCTATGTGACTGAAGTTCCTTAGTTTGTATGGACAGGAGTTAACAAATTTCTTTATGAGAAAAGTACAAATTTTTCAAAGCTGAAATCAAAAACAAGGAACATCTAAAAAACAATCAACTCCACGTAAAAAATATATATAATATAAATTGTGTGTTTTAATGTGCGCTTCGTTTTTTGTGGGGTAAGTTTTTGTCCATCTCTTACGGTTTAGCAGTTCTGCAAAATTTCGTAAAATGTATCCAAAGTAAACTAGTGTTCAGAGGCTATTCCCAGAAAACTCGAGATATACATTATATTTGTCACGTAAATATCTTTAATATGCGATATTTTAAACAAAATCTTTAGAACCATTTTTAAGAAAATCAAAGTTTTCGAAAAAAGTTCCATGTAAAGGGTAGTTGGTGGTGGGGGAATTTTTTTTGAAAATCTTCATGTCGTATCCTTGGAAGATACCAAACTTAAATACCAAGTTTGGTATTCAACGGTCTTTTCGTTTTTGAGTTATGCTGTCCACAGACAAACACACACACACACACACACACACACACACACACACACACACACACGCAGACATACACACGGACCTTTTTCCAAAAATGTTTTTTTTTTATTCAGGGGGACCCAAAACATTTCCGGTGAAATCTCGGTATCGAATTTTTCGGTGCAAAACAATACCTTCTCTATACACTATGTACATAGTACGTGAAGAGAAAGTAAAAATCTGATGTGTTCCAAAACCATAGCTTTCTCTATGTCTTTGTAAGAAATTATTGTTAACAAGCTTATGCTTCTAACCACTTTATGCTAACCAATATAAACACTACCAAAAACGGCCTTATTAGTTATTTCCTATAAAGTAGAAGGGGAATAAGCGAATAAACTGGGCTAAACCAACAGTCATATGTTTTAAATTATGGTTGCTACGGGATTTTTTTTTTTTTTTTTTTTTTTTTTTTGTGGCTAGAAGCTGATAGTTTCCTGTATGAGAAAAGTTCAAGTATTTTAAAACTCAAACCAAAAATAAATAATTACTAGAAAACGCTCAGCTCCAAGAACAAAGTGAATGACGTAAATTGTACGCTTTACTAGTTAGCAAAGTTAAAAAAAAATCATCCAGAATGAAGACGTGTTTAGAGGCTATTACCAGAAGATTCAATATATGCATTTTATTTGTCATGTAAATATATAAAATGTAAGAGATTTTAATCAAAATCATTACAGCTATTTTTTTGAGAAAATCAAAATGTTTTAATTTTTTTCACGCAAAGCTAGTTGGTGTAAGGGGATTTTCTTGAAAATCTTTGTGTCACATCTTTAGGAGATACTGAACTTAAATATCGAGTTTGGTATTATACATACACACAGAAACATCTGATGCTTTACATTCGTATGAATTTGTCTACCTCCCCAATAAATTATTGTTAAAAAGATTATTCTTTCATTTTCTAATTCTAATCGAGCAAAAATTAGCAGAAATTATCTTTCTTTTTGGATTCAGGGGTGCTAAAAACAAGTATTTCCGGTGAAATCTCGGTATAGAATTTTTGGGTGGAATACAATATTTCCTGTATTCACTATGTTGTGTATAGTACGTGTAGAGAAAGTAAAAATAGTTGTCACTATTAAAGTTCCAAGTCTTCTACATACTTTAAATAGCGAACATATGCTTGGAAACTGATTAACAGCTAAGTTTATTTAAGTAATATTCTATATATCCTTGGTTACTGCATTACGTTTTTGCAAGAAGCCTTTTGCAGACAGCTCTGAGCAGGTTGCTAAATTCTCTGGCGTGAATTAATCGGACGTCTGAAAATCAATGCAGCACTACCTCTTTTTTTCCACCTATTAACAGTAGGGAATGACAAGATGACGGTGGAATAGGTGGCGGAGTGAGTGGCGGCGGAAGTCCGCCCGAATACGTTTTGTCCGCCATAATTGATTCTCCGGTTGAATTCAAGAGAGTCACCTTTGTGGAAGGCGCGTGTTCTGAATTTAATGGCCCAGTACAGCTTCAGCTATAGAAGATTTTTACTTTCCTATACGTACTATGTATATAGTGTATAGAGAAGATATTGTAATGCAACCAAAAATTCGATACCGAGATTTCACCGGAAATACATGTTTTAGGTTCTCCTGAATCCAAAAAAAAAAAAAAAAAAAAAAAAAAAAAAAAAAGTATTTTTAGAAAAATGTCCATCTCTTCTGTGTTTGCGTTTATGTGTGTCTTTCTTTCAGTGGTGTAATAGTTACCAGGCTAACTTCATATGCCCAAGGTCGCGGGTTCAAACCCGGCGGAGGAAGATGCATTTTTTCGGGCGTAAAAATCCTTTGCATGACTTCCTTCGGAAGGGAAGTAAAACCGTTGGTCCCTGTCGTAGATATATGGAACGTCAAAGAACCTCAAGCCTGATAGAGAGTCATCTGAGCAAAGTTAAGCAGGATTTCACGTCCAGTACAGAATAGACTCTTGCTGTAGAAAAAGAACGTCCATAAATAAAAGTCCCATTTTTTTGTCTATCTGTAGGTAGCATAGCTTAAAAATGAAAAGTCCGCTACGTACCAAAATTTATATTTAAGTTCAGTATCTCCTAAAGATGCGACACAAAGATTTTCAAAATTTTCCAAACTACCGTTTACATGGAAAAAATCGAAAATTTTGATTTTCTCAAAAATGCTTGTGCATATTCAAGATATGTCATGACAAATAAAATGCATACCTTAAATTTTCTTATAATAGCCTCTGAAGACCTCTTTATATTGGAATATTTTTTTTTAATTTTGCATAACTAGTAAACCATAAGAAACAGACAAAACTTACTACACAAAACAAAAAAAAATCTGATATGTACCATTCAGATGACTTTCTCTATATCCCTGCAACAAGCTATTCTTAAAAAGCTTATACTTCAATTTACTTTATGCTAATCAGAAAAAAAATAGCAGAAATAGTTTTATTACTTTATTCCTTGTAAGTAGGAGCGAAATAAGGGACTACCATAGGTTAAAGGGATATCAAAAGCTGGTTGCTATATCAATGAAGTTCCTTTGTTTGTATGGATCGGAGTTGACAAGTTCCTGTATCAGAAAAATATAAACGACGAACTCCACGAAAAAATGTATATAACATAAATTGTGCGTTTTAACGTATCCACATTGTTGTGTAGTAAGTTTTTGTCCATCTCTTACGATTTAGCAGTTATTCAAAATTCCGTAAAATTCATCCAGAATAAACTACACTTCAGAGGCTATTCCTAGAAAATTCAAGATATACATTTTATTTGTCAGGTAAATATGTTTAATATAGGAAATATTAATCAAAATCGTTAGAGCCATTTTTGAGAAAATAAAATTTTTCGAAAAAAGTTTCATGTAAAGGGTAGTTGGAGGTAGCGGGATTTATTTCAAACTCTTTGTGTCGCATCCCTGGAAGATGTTAAACTTAAATACCAAGTTTGGTATTTTAGCTACTTTTCGTTTTTGAGTTATCGTGTTCAAAGCCACGCGGAAACACGAACACACTGACACACTGACACACTGACACACGGACACACGGGTGGAGTGCAATACTTTCTCTATACACTATGTACATAGTGCGCATAGAGAAAGTAAAAAAGTAGATTTCTTTAACCACAATTTTTATGTCATATAGATTTTTTCGTAGATTTGTGCTAATTTTTTCTCGATTAGTATGAAGTAAATAGAAGCATAAGCTTTTTAACAATAAGTTGTTGAAGAGAGGTAGAGAAAGTCATGTGAATGGAACACATCAGTTTTTTTCCCCTACAAGCTGCAATGTTAGTTATTAATCAACACGTATCCTTAATTCTTAATCCACCGACTAAGTATATCCAGAGTTGTAGGTCTCTGATTTGTTGGAATAAACGTTGCTTTCAGTATATTTACACGAACTACTTTATAGTTTCCATTATAAAAGGATATTTTGAAGAGAATGAAACAGCACTAAGACTCTCAGCATATAGCTCACAAACGAAAACAGATACGATGTGTTTCACTCACATAACTTTTTCTAACTGTTCTAGAAACTTCTTACAAAAGATTATTCTTCTTTCTGCTCAGCTAAAGTAATAGATGTTTTAAAATATATCGTTATGCGATTGTCATTGCAAATCGCTTCTTTGCTTGGCTAGGAATATTATAAAGGAATAACGAACACTTCCTCTCTGGGAAAACATATGTACTTATAGCATATCTCGGTAAAAATTACCTCAATAATAACCTAAAGGACATATATTGTGTGTTTTGACGAGATACACATTTTTTGTGTAGTAAGTTTTTGTCGGCAAAATTCATCCAGAATAAAGAAGTCTTTAGAGTTTCCCAGAAACTTCAAGATATACATTTTATTTGTCATGTAGGTATCTTAAATATGAGATTTTAATAAAAAAAAACGATAGAGCTTTTGTTAAGAAAATCAAAATGTTAAATTTTTTCATGTAAATAGTTTAGGGTGGGGGTATTTTCTTGAAAATCTTCATGTCGCATCTCTGGAAAATACCAAACTTAAATACCAAATTTTATATTTGACATTCTTTTCGTTTTTGAGCCATGTTGTTCACAGACACATACACACACACGGATAATTTTCTAAAAATTATTTTTTAGGACTCAGGGGACCCCAAAACATACATGAAATCTCGTTATCGAATTTCTAGATGGAATACGATACCTTCTCTAACCACTATGTACATTGTGCATGCGGGCTAGAGAAAGTAATAAATACTCGGAACGAACTGAGACCTAATTTTCAAACACATTCGTGGCCTACTCTTTCACTCAAACACTCACTCAGATGCACTTTCTCTCCCCCCCATACCATACACTACACTTCACATTTTCACACTTCCTCATATTTTATCACAATATCACATCTTCTGGCAGAGAGAGGGATAGTGAGAAAGAGAAAAGGAGAGAAAGATATTTACCCTATTAGGAAAATTTGTGAATTCTAACTGCCTTATTTATGCTAAGAGCTTTGTAACAAAAATACACTCTTCGCTTGTTGGCAAAATGTTACATTTTCTGCAATTACAACGTTCTGTTAGTTCTTTTTTCTGGCGCTTCTACAGAATTGCTTCTGGGGGTTCTAAGTGGTTGGCTTTAATTACAGTCCTTGCTTCTGTATCACAACTAGCAAAGGAGCCGTAAACTCTTGGTGTTTAGAAATACAAACGGTTGATATAAGCATTACCTTTTACAAACGGAAAAGTGACGTAGAGGGCTTTGTCAGCAACAGCTGGGTCGCTTAACTATCACTTGTCTCAACCTTAAAAGATAGTATGGAATAGTACTGTCTCTGTCTAACACATGTATACCGTCATTAGCCTCTATTCTCGCTTGTTATAAGTTGCAAATAATGGTTTAAATAATAAGTTGTTATACATTTCACTTTGAATACATTATCCCCTGCAGCGTATTTTGTTCTATCACATTGACTTTTTTATATATTTTCAAATTTTCTTGTGTCCAAATTTCTATACAAAATAATAATAATAATAATAATAATAATAATAATAGTGATAGTGGTAGTGATAATGATGATAGTAATAATAATGATAGTAATAATAATGATAGTAATAATAAAAATAATAACAAATATAATAATTAATAATAATAAATATAATAATAGTAATAACAGTAATAGCAATAATAGTAATAATATTAATAGTAATAATAATAATAATAATAATAATAATAATAATAGCAACAGACAGAGAGAGAAAGAGATTTTTAGTAAAAATTCGATAGTTGATATTATGCTTAACATGCATTAGCTGCTACAATAAAAGTCATAGCGAAAATTTTCTCCTAGCACGTATGTACAAGATATGAAGTATTAGAGAAGGTATTGCATTCCACCCAAAAATCAATACCCAGATTTCACCTTAAATACATGTTTATGGCGCCTCCCAGAAAATTCAAGGTATACATTTCGCTTATCATAAAATATCTTAATCATAAGGTATTGTAATCAAAACCTCTAGATCCATTTTTGAGAAAATCAAAATTTCCGAAAAATGCACCCTATATATGGTAGTTTTCAGGTGGGGGTTAAGTGTAATATTTTCCAGCAATACGACATGAAGATTTTGAGAAATATTTCTCCACCCCAAACGACACTTTCCATGGAAAAAATTTTGAAAATTTTAATTTTCTCAGCAATGGCCTTAACAATTTTGAATAAAAATACCGTATATCAGAGATTTTAATATTGGCAAATAAAATGTATATCTTGAATTTTCTCGGATTAGTCTCTAAAGAACTCTTTATTCTGAATGAATTTCGCTGAATTATGCGTAAACGGTAAACCGTCAGAGATAACAGACTTACTACACAAAGAAATGAAGATCACGTTAAAACACAAATTTATGTCATATACATTTGTTTTTGTTTGTTTATTGCGGAACTCACATATTCTGAGACATTCCTTGTTATTTGTTTCAGATTTAAAATACTTGAACATTTCTCACACGGAACCTTTCTCCTGGCCGTGCAAAGAAACGTGTTGCAATTGCTTTTAAAGTATATGAATTACACTTATTAATATTTCCTGTTTAACTTCTACTTACAAGAAAGCAAGTAATTAAGACAATTTCTGCTAATGTTTATCTCAAATAGCATGAACTAGAAAGAATTATAAAATTTTCAATGATTAAACGGCGGGTTGCACAGTTTAAAATAGAAAGTACGAGCACAAATGATGAGCCTCGCTCTGGACGCCCTGTAGAAGTGACAACTACAGAAGTAATTGAAAAAAAAATCTTCGTTTAGAACTACAAGACTGCAGATTAAAATTGTTTGTGATAGCAGAGGCTGTAAACGTATCAAAAGAACGAGCAGGTAAATTTTTAAGTAATGTTTTGGGCTTTCACAAGGTCTGTGTAAGATGGTGCCGCGTTTGTTGACACCTTAACAAAGGCGCCGTGGCCGAGTGGTTAGACCTCTCACCTCTCACGTATTTCGATCCCAAGCGACCGCATTTGAGATTTGTGGTGGACAAAGCGGCGCTGGGGCGGGTTTTCTCCGGGTTTTCCGGCTTCCCACGCCATCGCATTCCACCGGTGCTCCATCTTCATTCACGTATCATCAGTGTCACCGCCTACGGTGCCATAAGTGGTTAAAGTGGGCGTTTAACACTACCAAAAAGAAAACACAATTTGCAAAATTTGCAAAGAAAAATGGTTTCTGTTAAGAAAGTGGAGCTCAACCGTAAAAACCCCAGTGAAATTTTGAGACGGCTTATTACCATGGATGAAACAGGGATACATCACTACACTCCGGAAAGTAAATCACAGTCAAAGCAGTGTATTGCGTCAGGTGAACAAACTCCAAAAAAGGCAAAGTTAACTTTGTCAGCTAACAAGGTTATGGCGAGTGTTTTCTGGGATGCACAGGGAATTATTTTCATTGATTACTTGGAAAAGAGTAAAAGTATCACTGGTGACTACTACGCAAACTTACTGCAACGTTTGAGTGTTGAGGTGAAAAGAAAGAGACCTCATTTGGGAAAAAAAGAAATCTTTTTTCATCACGACAAAGCTCTGGCCCATCATTCAGTCATTTCAATGCGAAAAATGTGCAGGTTAAAGTTGGAATTGCTTGCACATCCACCCTATTCACCAGATCTAGCACCCAGTGACCTCCACATATTCCCCAATCTCCAAAAATTTCTTGGACATCGGAAATTTCACAGCATCTAGTAGATCAGTAATGTGGTAAACAGCTATTTTGAGGACCTTGATAAATCGCACTACAGAGATGGTTTAATTAGACTAGAACACCAATATGAGAAATTTATTAGCCTTTCTGGAGATTATGTTGAGAAATAAAATAAAAAAAATCTGATGTGTTCCATTCACATAACTTTCTCTATACCTCAGCAAAAATTATTCTTAAAAAGCTTATTCTTCTATTTACTTCATGCTAATCAGTATAAAATTAGCAGAAATAGCCATATTACTTGCTTTCTTATAAGTAGAAGCGAAATAGCGACTACCCAAGGTTAAAGTGATAGTCAAAAGCTGTTTGCTATGTCACTGAAGTTCCTTTGTTTGTAAGGACAGCAGCTAAATTCCTATATGAAAAAGAGTAGTAAGTTTTTCATAACAGAAACCAAAAACAAGGAATGTCTCAAAAACGATCAACTCCACGAAAAAAAATGTATATAACATAAATTGTGTGCTTTAACGTGCTCTACATTTTTTGTGTAGTAAGTTTTTGTCCATCTCTTATGGTTTAGCAGTTATTCAAAATTCCGTGAAACTCATCCGGCATAAACTACTCTTCAGAGGCTATTCCCAGAAAATTCAAGATATACATTTTATTTGTTAGGTAAATGTCTTTAATATATGATATTTTAATCAAAATCGTTAGTCATTTTTGAGAAAATCGAAATTTTTTAAAAAAGTTCCATGTAAAGGGTAGTTTGGGGTGGGGTAATTTTTCTCAAAACCTTTGTGTCGCATCCCTGGAAGATACTAAACTTAAATACCAAGTTTGGTATTTTACCGACTTTTCGTTTTTGAGTTATCGTGTTCACAGACACACGGACGCACACACGGACCTTTTTCTGAAAATACTTTTTTTGGATACAGAGGACCCTAAAACGTATATTTCCGGTGAAATCTTGGTATCGATTTTTTTTGGTGGAGTGCAATACATTCTCTGTACACTGTACATAGGGCCTATAGAGAAAGTAAAAATTAAATGCTGTTTTCACTGAGAGGCCCGCTACTTATCTGTCGAGCCTAGTAATGAAGAGTTCATATTTGTGTTTAATTACCCCTCTGTTACACCCAAAGATAAGAACACACATGATAAACTGGAGATTCTATTTTTAAACACACGGTTTTATTTATTGATGTTCTCTGCATTTTTACCCATTGCTGAGCAGACTGCTGGGATTCTATATATTTTTATTTGCAGCAGATATAAGCATAAATTCAATTGGCTTGACTGCGACATAGCTGCTATTTCTCTTTGCTTTTATTTATAGATAGCCGCTGGCTTTCATGAGAAACGCACAATAAAAGCAACTCAGTACTTTAAAAGTACGTATGTACTACTGCAGTGTGAAACAAAACAACGCGTTTTGTAATACTCATTTTGGTTTTTCCGTTTCGAACGAATAAGTGGTTTCAAATGAAAAATTAGCTCGCTAGTACTTCAGATTATCAACTCTAGACGCATGGGCAGCAGTAAATTTTTCGTTTCATCCTGGCATTCATTACGCCAATCATTGGAATTTTAGTTACTAACTAAATTTACATCCTTATAGCCATATGAATAAAATCTGATGTGTTGCATTCACATGACTTTCTCTACATCTCTGCTACGCATTTGTTGTTAAAAAACCTATGCCTCTATTTATTTCATGCTAATCGTAGAAACGAAATAAGGGAGTACCATAGGTTAAAGTGATAGTCAAAATCTGGTTACTATGTGACTGAAGTTCCTTTGTTTTTATGGGCAGAAGCTAACAATTTTTGTATGAGAAAAGTGTGTTTTTAAAGCTGAAACCAAAAGCAAGGAATATCTCAAAAACTATCAACTTCATGAAAAAAATGTGTGTAACATATATTGTGTGTTTTAACATGAAGTTATGCAACAATCCTTAAAATTCATCCAGAATAAAATAGGCTTCAAGAGCTATTCCAGAAAATTCAAGATATACATTTTATTTGTCAGGTAAATATCTTTAATCAAAACCCTTAGAGCCATTTTTAAGAAAACCAAAATTTTCGAAAACAGAGTTGGGGTGAGGGGATTTTTCTCAAAAGCTTTGTGTCACCTCCCTGGAAGATACTAAACTTAAATAACAAGTTTGGCATTTTACCGACTTTTCGTTTCTAAGTTATCACACTTTTTCTGAAAATGCTTTTTTGGATACAGGGGATCCTAAAAGATATATTTCCAGTGAAATCTCGGTATCGTATTTTTGGGTGGAGTGCAAAACATTCTCTATACACTATGTACATAGTACGTATAAAGTAAAAAGGACAAAATGATTTGGGCGGTGTAACTGAACCTCCAAGCATTCACCAGCGACTCGAGAAAACCCCAAAAAACCATTTTTTTCAGGAAGGGTGGGAATCGAATCCACGACCTTCCTAATGTGAATCGGATATTTTACCACCACACCACCTCGCCAGATAAGAGAGGTAAATGACATTGGAAATTCCCAGGAATGCGCCATTAAACCTCTATGGGTAAAAGCTGTTTCATTGTCTTCTTCATTATTGGAATTAGGTCTTTAGCCCATTCCGATTTCACTTTATTATTTTCATCTTTTCTTTGACTGATGAAAATTTCTTCTACCTTGGGGAGTAAAGCTATGTATACAGACTGTTTCAAAATGACACTAAACGCAGATAGCAGTCGATTAGCCTACACTTTGACTTATCCGAAACTTGATGCGCAAATTTGAAACTTTTCTATTTAAAGTTTTATGTGTGTTTAAAAAACACACACATTTTAGATTAGGCAGCAAAGGAACAACGGTTGTCATATGCCATGTTAACAACCTCAGAATGTGTTATCGCAACATGCTAAGGTTTCCAGTACTAAGGTGACCTGTGCCGCGCCGGCGTATCTATTAAACCAACCCTACACCACGCAACCTGGACCTTCACTACCAACCGGTATCTCTCTTGGAGTGGGCCAGGCATGTGCCATTTGGTTATGTACGACTGCCTAATCTATGGTGATTTTATGGTGGTTTTTATATGTGCTGAATTTAGAGCTGAAAATTATATGCTAGTATTACTTACGGTATAGCCAACAAGGTCCACATCTTCGTCTGGTGTCGTTTTGAAGCATCCTGTATACTAAGTAAACATCTTTTCTTGGTCGTTGATTTTACAGTGTAGCTGGGGCAAGAGGAAGAGCCCAGCCCGTCCACCTATTTTGCCACAGTGCGGTCAACCACAAAAATTTTAGTTCTTTGATGCATTCAGTCATCATTCTGAACAGATTTACTTATTTATTTGAATTAAATCTTTTATGATACAAAGGCAACACTCCATTTATGGCAGCGTAGGTATATAATATTTTACATATACAACATTTTATGTTTAACTTTAATGAACACATATGGAAACTAAACATCAGACAATTCAAACATTTAGTTATACAATGAAATACACACATGAAGAATTTTAAGTGGATATTAAAACAATTATGAAATATAACTAAAGCATAAAAGGATAACAAATTAAAACATCTGTAATGTATGTAAATTTACCGGTCAATGATTCAATAGTTAAAATAATTGGAATTGAAACGAATACCAATTATAAACAATCATTTCAACTGCGTTCAACACAAAATCATCATCATATTATTACAATAAATAAAGTTATGCAGAGAGATTATTATATTAAATTAATGCTTCAGCAAATGATACTCACCTAGAAACAAACTATGCATATTTGATGTTCCATTCACATACTTTCTCTACATATCTGTAACAAATGATTGTTAATAAGCTTATTGTTCTACACACTTCAGGAAAATTGAGATAAACATTAGCAGAAACGGTCGTACTAATTAGTTCCTTATTAGTAGGAGCGAAATAAGGGAATACACTAGGCTAAACGGATAGTCACATGTTATAAAATATGGTTGCTATGAGATTGAAATCGTTTTCTTTTTTTTTTTTTTTTTTTTGGTGGCCAGGTGTCAGTGTGAGAAAGGTATAAGTTTTTAAAACAGAAACAAATAAAAAGGAGTATTTCGAAAATAGTCAACTAAAAGAAAAAATCTGATGTGTACCATTCACATGACTTTCTCTATATCCCTGCAACAAATTATTTTTAAAAAGCTTATACTTCTATTTACTTTATGCTGATCAGAAAAAATTAGCAGAAATAGTCTTATTACTTGCTTCCTTATAAGTAGAAGCGAAATAAGGGACTACCATAGGTTAATGTGATAGTCGAAAGCTGGTTGCATTCATTATTTTTGGTTTCTGCTATGAAAAACCTATACTTTTCTCATACAGGAATTTGACAACTCCTGTCCACACAAACAAAGGAACTTCAGTCACATAGCAACCAGCGTTCGACTGTCACTTTAACCTATGATACTCCCTTATTTCTCTAATACTTTCAAGGAAGCAAGTAATAAAGACTATTTCTGCTAATTTTTTCTCAATTAGCATGAAGTAAATGGAAACATAAGATTTTTAATGACAATTTTTTGCAGATTTTTAATTTAATTCGAATGTCTCTAGTGGGGCAGCAATGAAGGAAGAGGAAAATGAAAAAAAAAAAAAAAAAAGAAAATTATCTTTAGGAACACAAACTAAACAGTCCCAACAGATAATACATAATGTGTTTCTGTACTTGGAAGCCAATAAAATAGGTAAGGGATTTGTTATTGAAACTGCTAAAGCAGTAAATTTGCAGGGAAACATCCCATTACGCCAAAAAAGTACGAAAAAAAGCCAGTGAAGGTTGATACTTTCGCCTGCGTATTGGTTTATAGACAGGTGTATAGGTTTTATTAAAACGGGCAGGTACCAACAGTGCTAGAATTGCTACATGAACTTCAATATTTTAAAAAGGATTCCCTTAGACAGTTGTTCGTGAAGTCAAAACATCAGAACGTATTACACGAAACACACAAAAAAACTCGCATGCTACATTTTTCATTACTAAGGTGACCTGTGCCGCGCCGGCGTGTCTTATCAAACCACGCCTACACCACGTGACTGAGACCTTCGCTACCAACAGTCTGCTCTCTTGGAGTGGGCCAGGCACGTGCCATTTGGTTATGTACGACTGCCTAATCCATGGTGATTTTATGACAGTTTTTGTATGTGGTGAATTTAGAGCTGAAAATTATATTCACGTATCACGTACGTTTGGTGCCGTTTTGAAACACCCTGTCTGTAGTAAACCTTAGTTGTGTACAGTCTAACGAACGCTCCATTTGTCGGCTATGACACGCTTTATCGGATAGACGGACACCCAAACGACATCTTCACACCAAACCTTGTTCTCTCAGCTTGGGTCTTTCCCATAAAATTTAATGAAATTGTGCAGCAGTGGTTTAATGTTAAATGTTAAGGAGGTCCCAAGGGGGACTGGCGACGTAATGTGATGCGTGAGTGGAGACGCAACATGCTGTAAACGAAGAACCGTGGAGGCGGTGACCTGAGAAACTATAGTTGCTTGTATTGAAGCACTTCGTGGGCGGACTTGCTGGGTTTCAACTTGATTGTTTGCGGAGATGGATGGATGTGATCTTCACATTGGTTTCCGAATGACATCCTAATCTCCAAAGAGTGTTTCTTCTTTAATTACAGTAATAACAATGAGTAACGTAGTGTAGCAAGGAACAGTGCAACCTGTGCTTCCCCTTTGGCGGTGTAATTTTATTTATTAGTCTGATTCATAAATGAGTTTGCCTAGTGACACTGAAGAAAATACATATTTAAGGGTTTTTACAAAAAATGTCATAAGTGAGTGTTTCAAAAAATATTTTACCATACGTTATAATAGTTATATAAAAATAAGCTATGAGAACAAATTGTAACAAAGATTATAAATGATGTGCAACAACAATACAAGTTATAACAATAAAATAAAAACAAAGCTAAAACTAAAACGACTTATATACCATAATACACATTACGTTCTGTTTAAATCATACCGATGATTTCGAAAAACGGCTACGGAATGTTTTATGATTTTGTTTTTACTTTCTCTATACGTACTATGTTTATAGAGTATAGAGAAGGTATTGTAATGCAGCCAATAATTCGATACAGAGATTTCACCGGAAATATATGTTTTGAGACCCTTTGAATAAAAAAAAAGCATTTCTAGAAAAATACCCATGGTGTTGGTGTGTGTGTGTGTGTATCTGAGTCTGTGGGCAGCATAGCTTAAAAATGAAAAGGCGTTAAAAACCAAAATTGGTATTTAAGTTTGGTATCTTTCAAGGATTCGACACGAAGTTTTTCAGGAAAATCCCCCCACCCCAAACTCCCCTTTACATGGAAAAACTTTACTTGACAATTAAAATGTATATCTTGAACTTTCTGGGAATAGCCTCTGAAGTCTACTTTACTCAATTTTACGGATGTTAGCATCACTGCTAAACCGTAAGAGATGGACAAAAACTTAATATACAGAAATTTAGAGCACATAAAATCAAACAATTTGTGCTATAAGAGAACGTAGTTCGACCGCGCCACTGAAGATGTCCACCGTAGTTGTGGACGAAACGTCTGGTACTCCTAACACCAGCAGACCACGGCAAAACAGCCCGGAAATATTTCTTAGTTACAATTTGTGATATATATTAATATTTTTCGTGGGGTTCATCGATTTTAAGATATTCCTTGTTTTTAGTTTCACCTTTAAGAAACTATACTTTTCTCACACAGGAATTTTTCAACTCCTGTCCATACAAGCAAAGGAATTTCAGTCACATAGCAACCAGCTATTGCCTGTCACTTTAACCTATGGTACTCCCTTACTTCGCTTCTGCTTACTAAAGCAAGTGATAAGAATATTTCTGCTAATGCTTTCTCAATTTGCATTAAGTAAATACAAGCCTAACCTTTTAGCAATACCTGTTTTCCAGAGATGTACAGAAAGGCATGTGAATAGAACACAAACTTTTTTTTTTTTTTTTTTTTTTTTGATAGCTTGTTCCACACTACTATTAATTTTATACTTTGCCCTCCATTTCAGAAAAATATGTGTAATTGTTTCTCGAGGTTCAAAATATTTGATATGTTCCATTTTCAAATGTCTTTCTTTACAACTCTGCAACAAAATATTGTTAAAAAGCTTATGTTCCTATTTACTTAATGCTAATCGAGAAAACATGTACATAAGTAGTCTTATTACTTGCTTCCTTGTAAGTAGAAGCGCATAAGAGAATACCGTGGGTTAAAGTAAAGTCAAAAGCTGGTTGCTATGTGACTGAACATCCTTTGTTTGTATGGACAGGAATTAACAAATTCCAGCTTTTTAAATCTAAAACCAAAAACAAGGAATATCTAAAATCGATCAACTCCACGAAAGAAAGTATATAACATAAACCGTGTGTTTTAACGTGCTCTACATTTTTGTGTGGTAAGCTTTTATCCATCATTTTCGGTTTATATATATTATCTGGTGAATAGTGTGGATGTTCAAGCAATTCCAACTTTAATTCGCACATTTTTCCATTTCAAGGACTGGCGATTGGCCGGACCATTGTCATGATGAAACAAGATTTTTCTTTTGCCAAATGATGTATTTTTCTTTTCACCTCATCATTCAAACGTTGCAGTAATCTTTGTGGTAGTCACCAGTGATACTTTTATCCTTTTCTGAGTAACCAATAAAAATAATTCTCTGTGAATCCCAGAAAACACTCGCCATAGCCTTATTCTTTCTTTTTTGGGGTTGGTTCACGTGGCGCAATGCGCTGTATGATTGTGATTTACTTTTTGGAGTGTAGTGATGGATCCAAGTTTCATCCAAGGTAATAAGCGGCCTTAAAAATCTACTAGGAACAGTTTTTCTTTGCAACTTTTGATTAGGTGTGAATAAACGCGGCAGCCATCTTGCACAGATCTTGTGAAAGCCCAAAACATTACTTAAAATATTGCCTGCGTGTTTACAGCCTCTGCTATCTCAATCAACTTTAATCTGTGGTCTTCCAGTACTAAACGATGCGTTTTTTCAATGATCTCTGGAGTTGTAACTTCCAGAGCGAGGCTCATCACTACTGCTCGTACGTCCCATTATAAACTTTGCAACCCGTCTTTTAGTCATTAAATAGGAAGGGACAGATTCTTTCAATGTATTGTCCACTTCCTCCTTGATTTGTTTAGGCGTTTAGCGTTTCAAATGGAAGGTATTTAATCACTGATCACTGAAAATTCTATAAAGTTTTCTTGTTTAAAAAACTGTCATTCGAAAACTAAACAAACTGTTGACCTGTAACTATGGATACAAGCTAGTTTAAAGTTAAACTATACGATGCTAGTGTCTATTGGCGCCATATTTGTGTGAGGCTAGGGACTTGTCAGCAGACCCTCGTGGTCTATTTCGCTGAATTTACTCAAACTCATGGTTTCATCTCATACGACAATTCGTCGCGACGCTCCGCTCTGAATTATCGACAAGATGAAAACACTCGTGGTTTTACTTAAAATAATTTCTCTGGTGTCACAAATCATCTGCTTGAAATTATGTGTTAATATAGAAATGCAAGAAAATACAACTGGAAGTCCTTTTTCCTTCCTGCCTTTCAATGTGGGTTGTGTAGAGAACTGAGAAAAAGAAGAGAAACGCGCTCAATAAGAGGCACATGCTTTCACGAAGGAACAGCGTTTAATATTGAGACACGTGTTTTCCCACAGTTTATGAATGCAGTAACCTACACATAGTCATTTCCACCGCTCTGGAATGAAACACGAACTTGGATTACACAATTCCGCTTAGCTTTATTAACTCTGTGTTGCTTGGTATCTATCAGGAAATAACTGTTTATTGTGACAGAGTTACTGTTCTACTTTCTTCTGACTTTTCCAATAAGAATTTAGCTTTAAATTTAAACAATTTACATTTAATATTATTTAATCCTGACCTTGGGGCTTTTGATCAGGTTTCTAACTTTTTATCACTAGTGATTTTTAGCAATGAGCTTTCGGTTTAGTTATTTTTATTTCCCTCTATTGTTCTCCATTGGTGTTTGAATTCATATATGGTTTTATCATGCATAATTTTATCTACTTTTTTTTACTTTCTCTACATACTTTACATGCAGGTAAACTAATGCACTGTACCCAAAAATTAGATACTAAGATTTCACCGGAAATATATATAATTTTTATAAAAAAAGTCTGTTTGTTTGTTTGCATCTGTTATAACAATAACTCAAAAACAAAAAGTCTGTAAAACACCAAACTTCGAATTTAAGTTTAGTATCTTCCACGAATGCGACATGAATATTTTGAGAAAAATTCCCTCCCCCCAAGCTACCCTTTATATGAAAAAAAGTTCTTAAATTATGATTTAATAAAAATGGCTCTAACGTTTTTGATTATAATATCGTATATAAAAGATACTTACATGACAAATGAAATGTATATTTTGAATTTCTGTGAATAGACTTAAAACCGCAAGAGATAAACAATACATATCATTTTTATAAAAATGTCTGTGTTTTTTGGATCTGTTAAAATAACTCATAAACGAAAAGTCTGTAAAGTACTAAACTTGGAATTTAAGTTTAGTATCTTCCAGGGATGCGAAATGAATATTTTGAGAAAAATTCCCCCTCCCAAGCTACTTTTTACATGGAAAAAATTTAAGTTATGATTTAATAAAAGTGCTCTAACGTTTTTGATTATAGTACCCTTTATAAAAGATATTTATATGGCAAATAAAATGTACATTTTGAATTTCTGTGGCAAGTCTCAAACCCGTAAGAGATAAACAAAGGTTTTCTACACACAAATGAAGATCTACTTAAGTATATAATTACAAAGTCTCTACAGATTTAGTACTTTTAGGCGATACGAAGATCTTTTAAAAATTCGAACTCTGTCTCAACAGATAACAACATTGTTTTATTCATGTCTTAAACGACATTCAGAGGACAAATAAGATATTCAAATGTTCAATGCGTGCCACATATTCCACTTACGAGTATAGCAGGCAATATAACCGAAAGATAACATTTATGTTACAAAGCAAAACAAATGCTATGGAAGTTACTATGAATAGAGGCTGTCCCCTGCAGCGTTAAACAAAAGAGAAGCTACAACTTCAGCTCGCTATCAGATCTGCTTTATTCTGTTCTACCCTTCAGCATATTCCAATCTCATTGTGTCTTTCAAAATGCATCTTCCTCACTGACGTTTGAATATGCATTATCCTAATGTTGTTTCTGTATTAGATGGTGTGTGTTTGTAAATGATGTAGAGTATCCGATGGCCATTTTGAATAAATTATATTTCAGTTAGCAAGAGGTAATTTTGCATCAGTTTGAGCAATCGATATTAGTGTCAAGATACCGCAATTTATGACCAGGGAGAGGCATTTCCTGACCTGCTTTTTACTTTCTCTACACGTACTATGTACTTAGTGTGTAGAGAAGGTATTGCATTCCACCATAAACTTCGATACCAAGATTTCACCGAAAGTATATTTTAGGGTCCCCTGTATTCAAAAAAAGTACTTTCAGAAAAACGTCCGTGTGTGTCTGTGTGTCTGTGTTAGTGTGTCAGTGTGTCCCTGTGTTTGTGAACATGATAACTCAAAAACGAAAAGTCGGTGAAATACCAAACCTGGTACTTAAGTTTAGTATCTTCCAGGGATGCTACACGAAGATTTTGAGAAAAATCCACCCACCTTAAACTACCCTTTACATGGAACTTTTTTCGAAAATTTTGATTTTCTTAAAAATGACTATAAAGATTTAGATTAAAATATCGTATATTAAAGATATTTGCCTGAAAAGTAATATGAATATATTTTATTTCCTGGGAATAGCCTCTAAAGACCTCTTTATTGTGGTTCAACTTTCATTGAATTTTGCATAACTGCTAAACCGTAAGAGACGGTATAAACATTTTGATCTCGTCAAAACACACAATTTATGTCCTTTACGTTTTTGTTATGTAGGTAACCATTTCCGAGATATTCCTTGTTATTGGTTTCAATTGTGAAGTGCTTATACGTTCCTCAAAGAGGAAGTGTCCGCTTTTCTTTTCTTCTACTCCTGGCCAAGCAAAGAAGCGATTTACAATGGCGATCGCATAACGATAGGTTTTAAAAATTTGACTATCAATTTAACCTAGTGCATTCCCTTAGTTCCTTTCTGCTTATTAGGAAGTAAGTCATAAGATCATTCTGCTAATGTTTATCTGGATAAAAATGGTGTAGAAAGAATAGTAATCTTTTATAAAAATTTTATAGAGAAGTCTAGAGAAATTCATACGAGTGTAACACATCAGATTTTTAATCAGATGAAACAGTGGAGTCTTATTACTTGCTTCCTTGTAAGTAGAAGCGAAATGAGGAGGTACCATAGGTTAAAGTTAAAAACTGGTTGCTATGTGACTGAAGGACCTTTGTTTATATGGACAGATGAAGGTTTCTTTATGTAGTGGCTCAAGAACAGTAGCATTATTGCACCAAGGATTGGTTTTATGGAATGCAAGATGTATTGATATAAAAGGAAATATTTTGAAATAACAGTAAATTGATTTACGTTTTTACTTCCTCTACACGCACATAGTATATAGAGAAAGTATTGCGTTCCATCTAAAAATTCGATACCGAGATTTCATCGGAATTACATGTTTTGGGACTCCCTGAATCCAAAAAAAGCATTTTCAGAAAAAGGTTCGTATGTGTGCGCGTGTGCGCGTGTGTGTGTTTGTGTGAGTGTCTGTCTGTGTTTGTGTCTGTGGACAGCATAGCTCAAAAACGAAAAGTTCTTTGAATACTAAATTTGGTATTTAAGTTTTGTATCCTCCAAGGATACAACACTCCGACCACACCCAAATACCCTTTACATGGAACATGTTGAGAACATTTTTATTTTTTTAATAATGACTAAAAATGTTGATTAAAATATCGTATATTAAAGATATTTACCAGACAATTAATATGTATGTCTTGAGTTTTCTGGGAATATTCTCTGAGCACTACTTTATCCTGGATGAATTTTATAGAATTTTGAATAACTGCTAAACCGTAAGAGACGGATAAAAATTAACACACAAAAAATGAAGAACACTTTAAAACACACAATTTATGTAATATACATTTTTTCGAGAATTTGATCGTTTTTAGATACTGTTTTTGGTTTCAGCTTTGAAAAACTTATACTTTTCTCATACAGGAACATGTTAACTCCTGTCCATATAAATAAAAGTCCTTCAGTCACTTAGCAACCAGTTTTTAACTTTAACATTTGGTACTTCCTTATTTTGCTTCTACTTTACAAGGAAGCAAGTAATAAGGCTATTTCTGCTAACTTTTCTTTTGATCAGCATGAAGTAAATAGAAGCATAAGAATATTAACAATAATTTGTTACAGAGATGTAGATAAAGCCATGTAAATGGAACACATCAGGTTTTTAAACTTAAGACGGTATAATACGTGATGTACTTACAGATGGATCTGTGGCCCAGATGTGCTACGTCACCATTTAAGGGCAGCAGAATGAAATTAGCATGCGGTGTTAGCAGCTTTGAGTGATTGCAGCCTCAGTTAACCCCAAGTCATGTGTATGCATCGTGCTGGACCCGCATGCCGCAACTTTTCTATTGGTACTTGTTAGTTTTGTGTTTACCATTAACTTCAAAGGTACAAATATGCGGGAGACTGACATTCAAACGTAAGCCATTCATTTCAATTACCATGGTCATAAATCGATGTGCACGCGAGCCTCTAGGATTTGCAACCGCGTGTTAAAATGTGTTTGGTGACAGCTTCCCGCGTAAGCAGTCAATCACCCCGTGAACACGCAGTACAAGCAATCCATAGTTTATAGCCACGACCGAAACAGTCCAGAACGCTGATTTGCCAGCGAAACACGCCGGATTATCCGCCATAAATCATATCTTGGCGATAAGAGGGACATAATGACGTGCAGCACTCCGTCAAACTTGCGTTGCTGCCCCGTAGCGCATTACAGGTGGGTCAGCTCTTCGTGGCCTACACTACATATACTACATCTGCGTTATGTTGACCAAAATGAAAACTCACACAATGTCAATATGAAATACTGCTTACGAAATACCAATATACCTGTTGGTACACAAATTACATTGTGAAAATGAACTCAATTTATGCCAAGAAATACAGGGTGTTCACAAAATAGGTACCTATTTCGTGATTGTGGTACTGTCTGTTCTGCAGATTTTAGCTAGTAGATTGGGGCGCCCTTCCAAGAAAAAAATACTTTCACTTATGGACGCTCTTTAACCACTGTGATTCTCAACGTCCTATTCTATACTGGGCGTGAAAAATTGCTTAATTTTGCTGAGATGCCTCTCTATCAAGCTTAAGGTTTTTTTACGTGCCATAAATCTACGACCGGGACCAACGGCTTTACTTCCCCGAAGGAAGCCATGCTAATAATTTTTACGTTCAAAAAAATCGATCGTCCTCCTCCGGGTTTGAATCCGCAACCTTGGGTATATGAAGTTAGCATTGTAATCATTAAACCACGGAGGGCAATCCTTCCAAGAAGGTAGGGATTTAGCAATTGAAAGGTTGGTACACAAATTACATTGTGAAAATGAGATCATTTTATGCCAAGAATTACAGGATATCCACAAAATAATTAAGTATTTGGTGATTGAGGTACTGTCCGTTCTGCGATATGTTAACTAGTGGGTTGGGGCGCCCTTCCAAGCAGGTAGAGGTTTAGCAATTGAAAGAATGTAGCGTTTTCTTAGCCGGAAAAAAGTGAGGAATAAATGCGTTTGGCAGTCAGAGAAGGAAACACTGTTGCCGATAATATTTATATGTTCACTGAGTACTAATTTTGTATAGTGTTTAATGCCCGCTTTTACTACTTGTGGCACTGCAGGCGACGTTACTGGTGATACACGGAGTGAAGATGGAGCACCAGTGAAATGCGATGGCGAGGGAAACAGAGAACACGGAGAAAACCCCTCCTGTGCCGCTTTGTCCACCACAAATCTCGCATGTGGTCGCTTGGGATTGAACCCGGACCGTATAGGTCTAACTACTACACTACTGTCTGATTTTGAAGACTCGTCATTCGACTTTGAGTAAGCTATTGCAATGTGTTGACTGTTTTGCTTGTACACACCACGGGTTCAGCATAGTGTCCATCTCTCACAAGTTAAACTGTTACTTGAGCGATACGCTACCCAACCCACTAACTATAACACCGCTGAATAGACAGTAACTTACGAATGTCTTTTTGTTACGGGCTGATTGCTCAATAGTAAGTTGATTATTCCTGAACATATTGTCTTTGTCACATGGCGTGTACAGGGTTTCACAAAGGGTAGTTTGGGGGGGGATTTTATCCAAAAACCTTCGTATCACATCGCTAGCAGAAACTGAAACTACACACCAAGTTTGGTATTTAAATGACTTTTCATTTTTGAATTATGCTGTCCACAGTCACGCACATACACAATCTCACGCCGACCTGTTTCTGAAAGATGTATTTTTGGAATCAGGCTCCCCTAAACATTTATTTCCAGTGAAATGTCGGTTTCGAATTTTAGAATGAAATGTAATACCTTCTTTACTACTATGTACTAGAGAAAGTAAACATATATTTTCCATAAATTTAGTATTTTAACGAGATCTACATTTTTGTGTAGTAAGTTTTTTCTATCTGTTACATTTTACAGTTAAGCAAAAGTCATTCAGAATGAACAGATCTTCAGAGAATATTGCCAGAAAATTTAAGATGTAATTTTTATTTTTAAATGTCTTAAATATAAGTTAAAGCTTTATGGTTAAGACTGTTTTTAGAAAATTAATATTTTCGTCAATTTTTCAATATAAAAGGATGTTTTGTTGAATTTTCTTGAAAATCTTCTCGTCGCATTCTTGGAGGATGCTGAGCTCAATTTTGAGTTCGGTATTTTACTGACTTTTTGTTTCTAGTTATCGTGCTTAGACACAGCCACACAAAATAAGGATTTTTTTTCTAAATAAACATGTTTTGGAATCGGGGAGCCTAAAATGCGTATTTACAGTGAAATCCTGTTATCGAATTTTTGGGTGGAATGTAACACCTTCTCTAGCTCTGTACTATGTAGAGAACGTAAAGATGGAGCTCCAATCAATTCCTCGACATCTATTGAGAGTCTGGTTGTCCCTTTAAAATAGACACCACTCCCTGTGCATAGGAAAGAAATTATCACATTAAGATAAGAAAGGAGCACCTAGTTTTTTTTCGCTGTACTTCATATAAACGAGTTATACAGGGTATTAATGAACTATACCGAAATATTTTTACAGAATATATAAATTACTTAAAAAAGTAAATAGATAGATTGTTTATTTGCCAGAACAATACAGAGTTTGTGTAGCAACGTCAGCAAATGCATAAATAACAAAACAAGTTACATAAAATTGTTACTTTTACAATTATAAAACTCTGAAACAGTGTACAATGGAATGGAGAGCAGAACGGTCTTAAGTTTTCTTTTGAATAATGATAAGGGCAAGGTTTTTACATTATTAGGAAGGCTATTAAATAGGTTTAAAGATATGGTTTCAAATGAGTTTTGGACTTTGCTATATTTACATTTTGTAATATAAATGTGTACAGTATTTCTTGTGGAATAATTGTGAACAGAGGAACACAATGTACAGGAATTTATATTCATTTTGACAAATAGTAAACGATTAAGAACAAATAAAGATACCATAGTCAATATACCCAATTTAATAAAGAAAGGTTTGAGATGTGTCCTAGGGTTTACACCCCTCATAAGCCTAATGGCTTTCTTTTGAAGCACAAAAACTTTATTGGCAGAAACACGGTTGCCCCAGAATAAAATACCATAATTCATATGGCTGTTTATGCACCTATAATTATGCTTTTCAAGGCATTCAAAGATAAATATTTTTTTAAAATTCTTAATAAAAAGAGATAGGAGACTTATGGGCTGCTTATTGAAATATCGAAGTAACGGCTATAAGTTTCTGAAGTGCCAATATGTCACTGGCTAATTTATCAACCATTCGAGAGCATAACACGAAAAACGAAGGGACATATTACAGCGTACCTCCATAGCGTAGTGGTTATGATACTGGCTTTCAAGTGAGTTCGGTTCTCGTTCACGTATCGTGGCACTTCGTCTGGAATAAAAACAAAAATAAAAAAAAATTACTCAAAGCAATAATCGAACTCATTACCTTTGGGATAACAGCTTCCCGCGTTACGCATTTAGCCACCAGAGCTGTTGAAAAACAGCTACATAGCTTAAGAACGTAGTTAATGAATGCTCACTGTCGCTTTGTCGAGTGATTAGTTCGAGATTTTACAGAATTTTGCGACATTAAATCTTGAGAACGCTAGTAACGAGCTGCTAAAAATAAACATTTCTATACTCGGGCAGCAGTTTTAAAGACATTCTAAGCTATTTTTTCAAACTGCTTTGCTTTAACACCGACTTATCAGCACCTGATACCCACACGTTTAACGCTAGGTAGCTGCGTTATGTTTATTCGGGGATCATGGACCGCCGATCTCAAATTACTTATATCAGTCACGTACACAATCTCGCAAATTATTTCGGTGTAGTTCATTATGACTCTGTATACTGTATGGCTTATAGCGTCAACTATTTGACAGACAAGCTATTTCTAAAAACCATTTAAAAGATATTAACAACTTTCTGTTAAGCAGACCATCTGAAGTACAAAATTAGCATTCTTACTAAATTCTCAGGTATTGTGAATGTACACGAGTCGAGTATTTCCTCATGAAAGTAAACATATTTCCCGCTTAAATTTCTGGAGTAGCAAATTTATAAAAAATCCGATTTGTTCCATTTACTTACTTTCTCTGCTTGTTATACAGGAACATTTTTCTTAAAAAGATTCTTCTATCTACATCATAATAATGAAAGTTATATTACCAGAAATTGTCTTCTTAGTTCCTATAAATAAAAGGGAAATAACAGATACTAAAATTGTACAATGCGATTGGGTTTCTTTCCATGGCTTGGAGTAAAAAAAAAAAGGAGAAACAAAACGGAAGAGGTCTTTGAGAAAAGTTTAAGTATTTTAAAATTTAAATACAAAACAGGAAACATATGTAAACTGGTAAAACTACAAAACATTATGTGAAGATTGTGTTTTAACGAGATCTAAGCATTTGTTATCTTTAACGGTTTACTCGTTTATACAAAAGTCGTTCCGAAAGAGCAGATTTCAGAGACTATTTCCCTGTTATTCAGTATATACAATTTATTTGTCATGCAGATAAAAAATCTTATGTGTACTATTCACTTGTCATTCTCTATATCTCTGCAGCAAATTATTGCTAAAAAGCCAATTATTTTATTTACTTAATGCTAAAAAAAAATAGCAGAATTAGTCTTATTACTTGCTTCCTTGTAAGTAGAAGGGAAATAAGGGAGTCAAAAGCTGGTTGCTATGTGACTGAAGTTCCTTTGTTTCTATGGACACGAGTTGACAAATTCCTGTATGAGAAAAGCATAAGTTTTTTAAAGCTGAAACCAAAAACAAGGAATATCTAAAAAATAATTAACTCCACGGAAATAAATTATTCAACATAAATTGTGCGCTTTAATGTATTCTACATTTATTGTGTGGTAAGGTTTTGTCTATCTCTTACGGTTTAGCAGTAGTTATGCAAAATGCGGTAAAATTCACCCAGAATAAAGTAGTCTTCAGAGGCTATTCTCAAAGTTCAAGATATACACATTATTTGTCAAGTAAATATCTGTAATATGCAATATTTTAATCAAAATAAAGTAATTTTTGAGACAATAAAACATTTGAAAAAGTTTCATGTAAAGGGTAGTTGGGGGTGGGTGCATTTTCTTGAAAATCTGCGTGTCGCATCCTTGGAAGATAGCAAACTTAAATACCAAGTTTGGTATTTAATGGTCATTTCGTTTTTGAGCTCTACTGTATATACACACACACACACACACGGATGTTTTTCCAAAATTTTTTTTTTTTTTTTTTTTTTTTTTTTTTTTTTTTTTTTGATTCAGAGAGATACAAATCATGTACCGGTGAAATCTCGTTAACGAATTTTTGGTGCCTTACAATACATCCTCTATACACTATGTACAGAGTACGTGTGGAGAAAGTAAAAAATCTTATTTGTTACATTCACATGACTTTCCCTACAAATAATTGTTAAAAAGCTTATGCTTCTATATAATTCATGTTAATCGAGAAAAAAATAGCAGAAATAGTCTTATTATTTGCTTCCTTGTAAGTAAATGGAAAATGAGGGAGTGCTATAGACTAAACTGATAATCAAAAACTGGTTGCTATGTGACTGAAGCCCCTTTGTTTGTATGGACAGGAGTTGACATATTCCTGTATGAGATAAGTATAAACTGAAACGAAAACCAAGGAATATCTCAAAAACGATTAACTCCACGAAGAAAGTGTGTATGATATAAATTGTGTGTATTAATGTGCTCTATAGTTTTTGTGTATTAAGCCTGTGTCCATTTCTTACGGTTTAGCAGTTATGAAAAATTCTGAAAAATTCATCCAGAATAAAGTAGTCTTCAGAGGCTGTTCCCAGAAAATCAAGATAAACATGTTATTTGTCAGGTAAATTTCTTTAATTTAGCATATTTTAGTCAAAATCGTTAGAGCCATTTCCTAAAGAGTCAAAATGTTAGAAAAAAGTTCCATGTAAAGGGTTGTTGGGGGTGGTGGGATTTTCTTGAAAATTTTCGTATCGTATCTTTGGAAGATGCCAAACATCTTTACTAAGATTGGTAATTAACGGTCTTTTCGTTTTGAGCTCTGCTGTCCACAGATATACACACGCAGAGGGATCTTTTTCTAAAAATACATTTTTTTTTTATTCAGGGGATCCAAAACATATATTTCTGGTGAAATCTCAGAATCTAACTTTAGGGAGCAATAAAATACATTATCTATATACTATGTACATAGTACGTGAAGGGAAAGTAAATATGATCATTCAATAATAACCTGCATTTATAAACATATCCTCGGTATACGCCAGCTAGACGGTAGCAGCGTATAATTTAACTCTAAATCAGGTAGTTACAGGTCAATAGCTTGTTTAGTTTTCGAATCACAGTATTTTATACAACACAACTTTAGAGTTGTCTTGAAAATGGAGGATCTGGATAAACGAGCAGTGATTAAATACTTCCATTTGAAAGGTTTAACGCCTAAGGAAATTCAGGAGGAGTTGGACAGGACATTTAAAGACCCTGCCCCTTCATATTCAATGATTAGAAGGTGATTTGCACAGTTTAACCCTTTGTTGCCTATAAGTTCCGCTTTTTTAAGAGTAACAATACAAATATTGCAGGGAGTACCTACTCTAGGATTAATTTCATGTTATATTAACCATAAATAAGTAATCAAGACTGTTTCATAATGTAAAATATATACAATTTTTGTCTAAAAGTGATGTATGTTTTTAAATAAAAGAGTAAAACCCACATAGTTACAGTCAAATGCAACCCCATTAGCTTCCAAACTTCACACCGATTATTTTACTTGGGCTCTCCCCGTCCTTTACCGCAATCACTGGGATTTGAACTTGCAACATTTGGCTTTGAAAGGACGGCCAGTTCATTAACTATCAGCTAACACTCATGGAATTTGAACTTCTTTTTTGGTAGTGCTTTTGGCAGGGTTATGAAAACTGGTTTAGAAGCATTTAAACTTTGAATTGGGAAAAAAAAATTAATAGAGGATTTAGATTTATTTTTATTTCTATTTTTTCTACTCTATATAATGATTTAATAGGTTTATTCCGTTATATTTTTACTAGAACTCCACTTTTAAACTTGGATTAAAGGGAAAACGGCACTTTTAGTATAGTAATGCAGGCAAATAACGGTTAAAACAGGACGTAGAGCATTAGTCACGAGCCTCGCTCTGGACGCCCTGTAGAAGTGGCACTCAAGAGATCACTGAAAAAATTCATCGTTGAGTACTGGAAGACCGCAGACTAATGTTGTTTGAGATAGCAGAAGCTGTATACATATCAAAAGAACGTGCAGGTAATATTTGAAGACATTTTTTGGGCTTTCACAGGGGCTTTGCAAGATGGGTACCACATTTGTTGACACCTCATCAAAAGCTGCAAAGAAAAACTGTTTCTGCTAAGAATATGGAGCTCTACCATAAAAATCCTAGTGAATTTTTGAGACGGCTTATTACCACGAATGAAACTTGGATACATCACTACACTTCAGAAAGTAAATCACAGTCGAAGCAGTGGATTCCGCCGGATGAACCAACTACAAAAAAGGCAAAGTCAATATTGTCAGCTAACAAGCTTATGGCGAATGTTTTCTGGGATGCAAGGGGATTATTTTTGATTACTTGCAAAAGGTAGAAGTATCACTGGTGACTACAATGCAAGCTTACTGCAACTTTAGAGTGATGAGGTGAAAAGAAAAAACCTCATTTGGCAAAAGCAAAATCATGTTTGCTTACGAAAATTCTCCGGCTCATCGATCAGTCATTGCAATGGGAAAAATGTGCGAATTAAAGTTAGAATTGCTTGAACATACACCCTTCTCGCAGATCTAGCACCCACTGACTACCACTTGTTCCCAAATCTCAAAAAATGTCTTAGAGGACGAAGAATTAACAGCAACGGGGGTGTCATTGATGCGATAAACAGTTATTTTGAGGCCCTTGATAAATCGCACTACAGAGATGGATTAACTGAATTAGAACACAAATATATGACAAATGTATTAGCTTTTCTGGAGATTATGTTGAGTAATAAAGCAGAAAATAATTTCTTTAAATGCTGTTTTCATTGAGACCCGGGACGTATCAGCCGGCCACAGCAGGAATCTGTGATGTTCAGTCGACTTTTACAAACTGACGACAAGCTTGTTTCCCTAGTTATTCTGAGTACCATCAGATGCACTGAAGTGCCCCTGGCTACCTACAAGTATTCAGAAAAGCAGCTTTATAAGTTTAACGATAGTCGTAAGGTCATGGGCGGAATTGACGTGGCAGTGTATATTTATTGCCTAGTTCTTATAGCAATCCGATTCCCTTATTTCCGTTTATAAAGCTCTATATTGCGGGATTAATTTCAGTGAATTGAACGTATTTCTGCAGTGCCTCAGGGGACCATATTTCGACTACTGCATTTCATTTCCTTTTGAAGCTATACGTCTATTGTGAAGCTTCTCTCTCCACCTAAGCCAGTCAGTATGAAATTCATTAGTGAGTGCTTCGGTGTTTATTCCTCGTATTTCCAATTTCATTAACTCCGCTGTAATGACAGAGGTTCTCAGACATCACTTCAGTTTTAGTTTGGCTTCCATATCTATACAATGTACATAGCAGGTAGAGACCCAAAATTGAGATACATAGATTTCAACGTAGATATACGTTTGTGGACCTTTGAGTCATAGTCATAGTCATTTTATTCAATTTGAATAAAAAGAAAGTCCTCCCGACACCCAACTATCCTTTGCACGGAAAATTTTTCAAATATTATAATGGCTCTAACGATGTTGACAAAAGTATTGTATATTAAAAATATTTACATGTTGAAGAAGAGAGAACAAGATGGTCAGACGATCTCAGAAAACATTCGGTAACTACAGCAGCGAAACACAGAAAGAGATAGCAGCATTAGATCAAGACTACTACAAGTACATAATTTTATTAGCCAAGATAACCAGTGTGAATCAGTAGAAAAATAGATAATGAATAAAAACCCAACAGTTTAAATATATACAACGGACCAAGAAACAAACGGTGTACTTTATAGTAGGAAATACCATGCTATTCAGAACAAACCATAAGAAGAAAAGAAAGATCCTTCCTGGAATGGCTCACCAGCACCTCTCTAAGGAGAGAGGCCCATTCCCCCAAAGGTTTCTAGGAATAAACTCTAAAGACCGCTTCACTCTGGATGAATTTTGACCAATTTTACATAACTGTTAAATCGTACGAAATAGACAGACTTACTACACAAAAAATATGTGTTTCATTCATATAACTTTCTCTACATCTCTGCAACAAATTATTGTTAAAACGCTAATGCTTTTATTTACCTCATGCTAATCAAGCAAAAATTAGCAGAAATAGTCTAATTACTTGCTTCCTAGTAAGAAGAAGGGAAATAAGGGAATACCATAGGTTAAAGTGATGGTCAAAAGCTGGTTGCAATCTGGCTGAAGTTCCTTTGTTTGTATAGAATGGAGTTGACAGATTCCATATGAGAAAAGTAAAAGTTTTTCAAAGCTTACACCAAAAAACAAGGAATATCTAAAAAGGATCAACTCCACGAAAAAAATGTATATAATATAAATGGTGTGTTTTAACGTGCGCTACATTTTTAGTGCTGTAAGCTTTTGTCTATCTCTTGAGGTTTAGCTGTTATGCAAAATTCCGTAAAAATTCATAATAAAGTAATCTTCAGAGGCTAGTCTTAGAAAATTCAACATATACATTTTATTTTTCGTGTAAATATCTTTAATATATTACAAAACAATCAAAATAGTTACAGCCATTTTTTGAGAAAACCAAAAGTTGCGAAAAAAGTTCCATGTAAAGTGGTGGGGAATCTTTATGAAAATCTTACTGTCGCATCCTTGGAAAATACCAAGCCTAAATACCAACATTTGTATTTAACGGTATTTTCGGTTTTGAGTTAGGCTACTCACAGACACACACACGGACATTTTTTGATTAAGGGGGTCTCAAAATATGTATTTCCGGTGAAGTCTGGGTACATAGTAAGTGTAGAGAAAGTAAAAATGTGGATCCGACAAAACACAAAATTAATGTCCATTACATTTTAGTTGAGAGGTAACCGTCCTTGAGATATTCCTGGTTATTGGTTTCAAATTGAAAATACACTTCTCAGACAGGAGGTGTCCGTTTTTCTTTATTTCTGCCCATGGCCAAGCAAAGAAGTGAAATGCAATGACAATTGCATATCGAAGTTTTATAATATTTGGTTATCGCTTTAGCATAGTGCATTTCTTTAGTTCCCTTCTACTTATAAAGAAGTAATAAGGACAATCTGCTAATGTTTATCTCGATTAGCATGGTGTAGAAAGAAGAATAATCTTTTGTAAGAAGCTTTTGGAACAGCTAGAGAAAGTAATGTGAGTGTAACACATCAGATTTTTACTTTGGATACAATGTACTTAGTGGCTATAGAATGCATTGCATTTGACTCAAAATTTCAATACATAGTTTCACCATATATACAGCACAGCTCACTAAGAGCCTTAGCCTACCGCCCGGCCGCTGCGTCCCCCATCTCTGTCCATTACAGACGTCATGGACGGGGTGCAGTATTGGGAGGTGAGACGTTGTCAGCGCTTCGATTCCCCCGGCCGGTTAATGTGGTCTTCACGACCTGGAGCCACTACTTCTCCATCAAGTAGCTCCTCAATGACCCCTCAGGGACCTCACGAGGCTGAGTGCACCCCGATCTAGGTCTCCCAGCGGGGGAAAAATCCCCTCGCCGGTACTGGGAATCGAACTCATGTCTCCCGCGCTAAGGAGATGACCCAATTTTGATAAATAAGTAAGATAGAAATGGGGGAGGAAAATTGCCAAAGACAGACAGGATCTTAATAAGAGAATAGATGATTTAATTTATAGTTGGCATAGTTGTGTACACATACACAAATAACTAGGGTGTTAACTGCATATAATACCAAATTCAGCAAAACCAGGAATGTAAAACATATATTTATGATATTTTAACTTCAAAATATGTAATAAACTATCTACTTCATAGGAACCGCACACGATATGTGGAGGAGCACCGGTAGAATGCGATGGCGTGGGTAACTGGAGAGCCCGAAGAAATCCCGCTCCGACGATTTGCTCACCACAAATCCCACAAGCGGTCTCCTGGAATCAAACCTCGGCCGCCTTGATGAGATTCCTTCAGAAGGGAACTAAATCCATTGACTCCATGTAATGTAACAGACACGCCCTCTTCTAATTTTTTTACTTTCTCTATAAGAACTATGTACATAATATATAGAGAAGGTATTGTAATGCACCCAAAATTCGATACCGAGATTTCACCGGAAATTCATGTTTTGGGTCCCCCTGAATTAAAAAAAAAATGTTTTTTTAGAAAAATGTACTGTGTGTTTCTGTGGGTAGCATAGCTCAGAAACAAAAGGACCATTAAATACTAAAATTTATTTTTAAGTTTGGTATCTTCCAAGAATGCCACACGAAGATTTTCAAGAAAATCAAACACCCCAAACCTACCATTTACATGAAACGTTTTCAAAAAATTTTGATTTTATAAAAAAAATGACTAACGATTTTGATTAAATATCGTATATTAAATATATTTACCTGACAAATAAAATGTATATCTTGAATATTCTGGGAATAGCTTCTAAAGACCAGTTTATTCTGAATGCATTTTACTTAATTTAACATTACTAGTAAACCGTAAGAGATAGATAAAAACTTTCTATACAATAACTGTAGATCTTGTTAAAATACAGAATTTATGTAATATACATTTTTTGCATAGAGCTTACCCTTTTCGAGGTATTACTTGTCATTGGTTTCAGTTTTGAAGTAATTTTCACCGACGGGAGTGTCCGTTTCTCTTTTGCTCTACTCCTGGTCAAGCAAAGAAGCGATTTACAATAACAATCGTATAACGACAGCTTTTAAAACATTTGACTATCACTTAAGCCTAGCGCATTCCCTAAGTTCCAGTCTACTTATAAGGAACTAAGTAATAAAATTCTGCTAATGTTTATTTCGATAAGCGTGGTGTTGACAGAAGAATAATCTTTTGTAAGAAGTTTGTTTGTAGAGTAGTTAGAGAAAGTCATGTGAGTATAACACATCAGATTTTTTTGACTCAGCATTTCAAAGCGTGTTTTTAGGTTAAATATTGTTAGATTTTTTTTTGTGAAATACAACACTTGCTTTACTTACTATACACAGTAGAAAAAGTAAGACATTTGTTGCAAACGTTACTCCACTTGTATATAGAACTTGATGTTAAAAACAACACCATAAAGAACAATTTTATCTCATCCAATAGTTTGCGAATGACCATCAAGGACAAGTGGACCCCGTTCCAGATCACAACTTTTTATAGCCTTATTTTTCCTGTGGAGATGAGTTCTCTGATGAGCTTATAGCTCTTGTTTCACACACACGTAGCGTTACACTACACGCACAAACTTTTTCACGGTCAATGCTATAGAGCCAGAATTTTACAAGCACAAAGCAGTATAAACTTTTATTGTTTCCGTGAAGTATTGTTCTGTGTTTGTATCACATTGATTGCTGTAGTTCAAACTGAGTGATCCGTGACGTTTTACAGGATTAATATTTTTACATATACTACAAAAGTAAAATAATTCCAGCGCTTAAGAACTCTTTCAGAGAAAGAGAATATGAAATCGCTGAAATAGACAAATTGATTGAAAACTCAAAGCCGCAGAATACTAAAAACGACGGAGAGAGTGTGTGAAACCAGTTTAACGAATTCTGTAAGCAACGCAGCCATGACTCATGATATGGACATCAAGTTGTAGTAATTTTGGTGCGAAAATACACCAAGACAAATGGGATATTAGGAATATTAGCCTTCGGGTCCTTATAGACTAATCATTGTTATTTTATTCTCGAAATAGTCTTATTAAATACTACTCGAGCTACAACTTTGCTCTAGATAAAAGTTGCAGATCTCATTATACTAATTAGTTATTGGTTTAATTGTTTTTGACACAAACCGTGTGTAGGATAGGAGTTGAATAGGTACAGTCAGACTGAAAAATTCAATGTCATAACCGGGACTTGAACCACGGATCTCCTGATTGTGCACGCTACTCTGGCGGTAAGTTTGGTTACTAACAAGAGGATAACATAGACAGTGGAGTAAGAATATTAGCGTATACTAAGTCAAGTATCGAACCTCCTGAAAATGTAAATACTACAACAAGGCGGAAAGGGAACAATAACTGTTGTGTAATAATATCTGCAAGAATACTTCGCCAGCTGTTGCCTTTTATTCTTTTTCCACGCTGAAAACTGAAGCCCAAGAAGACATCTATGGATTCAAGCTGTACTTCGACAGAAGTAGGTACACTAATTTTATATTGTACCTCAAATCAGTAACATATGCTTAAAATTAACTGCATCATGAATAATTTTGTTTAGAAATTAATGCAAACGATTTGTAATAAATAGAAACTCTAAATACCGTTAGTATTAGATTAAATGACACAATATTGTCAATTATTATTCTCGCTACTACTTTTATTTTTGTTATTAATATTCATGCAGTATTGTACGTATTACTTATTCATACTTTATTCATACTTTATATCTTATACTTTATTCATACTTTATATCTTATTTTCAATATGATACAATGATTTTCAAAAAAATCCCCCACCCCCAACTACCCTTTACCTATATGTAAACATTTTCGAAAATGTTGTTATTCTCAAAAAATGGCTCTACCGATTTTGATTAAAACTTCTTATATTTAAGATATTTACGAGGCAAATAAATTGTATATCTTGAATTTTCTGTGAATAGCCTCTGAAGACTTCTTTATTCTGGATGACTTTTATTGAGTTTTTAATTATTGGTAAACCGTAAAAAATAGACAAAACTTATTACACAAAAGATGAAGATTTCGATAAAAAACACAATTTACGTCATACATTTTTTATGTAAAGTTGACCGTTTCTGAGATAATGTAACTTTTCTCAAACGAGAAGCCACCTTACTCTCCTATTTTACTGCTGGCTTTGCAAAGGTAATCGAACTTCAGCTGTTCACATTGCGACCAGCTTTAGTCCAATGTATTCCTGTATTTCCCTTTTGCTTACATGGAAGTAAGTAATAAGACAGCTTTTGGTAATGTTTATCTCGAATAGCATGATATAAAAGAATAGCCCTTTTTATTTAAGAATGGTTTGTTTGCGTGGCATATGGCGAGAGTCATGTAAATGGAACACATCAGATTTTTAATTTCTCTGCACGTACTATGTACATAGTGTATAGAGAAGGTATTGTATTGCACCCAAAAATTCGATACCGTCATTTCACCGGAAATTTAGGTTTTAGGTCCACCTGAAAAAAAAATTGGAAAAAGGTCCGTGTGTGCGTGTGTGTGTTCCTGTGTGTCTATGGACAGCATAGCTCAAAAACGAAAAGACCGTTAAATACCAAACTTCATAATTAAGTTTGGTATCTTCCAGGGATGCGACACGAAGATTTTCAATAAAATGCCCCCACTCCCAACTACCCTTTACATGGAGCTTTTTTTGAAAATGTTTATATTCTCTTTGAAGACTACTTTATTCTGGTTGAATTTTACGAAATGTTGCTTAACTACTGAACCGTAAGAAATGGACAAAAGCTTAGCACACAAAAATGCAGAGCACATTAAAACACACAATTTATGTTATATATTTTTTTTTTTTGGTGGAGTTGGTCGTTTTTTAGATATTCCTTGTTTTTTGTTTCAGACTTAAAAAACATACTTTTCTCATACAGGAATTTGTCAACTCATTTCCAAACAAACAAAGGGGCTTCGGTAACCTATGATACTCCCTTATTTCGCTTCTACTTACAAGGAAGCAAGTAATAAGACTATTTCTGCTAATTGTTTTCTCGATTAGCATGAAGTAAATAGAAGAACAAACTTATTAACAATAATTTGTTAGAAGTAGAGAAAGGCATGTGAATGGAACACATCAGATTTGTTAGTTAATGGCTTAATGACCCCCATTGTTTTGAAACTCGCCCCACAGCGCCCTCTTGATCCCAGCATCCTCTGCAATGACATGTGCAGGCCAACAGCAAAGCGATCCCTCATATCACGCTGAAGATGATGAGATTATCAGCAGTGCAAGTTAGCGATGCAGCACAGCTGTTGCTGCCAGTCACATTCTATAGCTGTCAGCTGTGGGCGATAAAGAAGCGCTCAAAGACGACAAATCCCTGCCACATTGGACCTTAACGCGGATTCACTTAGGAATATTAGTTCGGGAAGGGAGGCATGCGTCACCCCAGCAGGGGCAGCCAATTTATAGCTGCGTGCAATAACGTAATGGGGGTGATCAATCTTACCCCTGGGACTGTCATTCCCTCCCCCTTTCGACGCGGATCCTGCGGTCAAACGCCGTATCACCACAAGAACACACATACACCGAGTTCCAGATTTTGTCCCATTTCCTCGGATTGCTTACCATTATTCATCCTCACAACTTTTCCCATAAAATTTAATATTATTCCATCGAGATTTTGCCTTATTGGCCACTTAACAATATTACTGATTGTCCCCCAGCAGTTCTGAAGTTCTCGCGCAGAAACCGACTTATATATGGACCTTCTAAGCAAATGCGAGCTAGTGTATAGACAGCCCATCAAGATTTATTAGAGAGCGTTGTAAATATTATAGCCATTTTTCATCTCCGTATACACATATCTCTGAAAGGTCTTGCTCTGCTCGCGCGGCCGGGACAAACATCGCCAATACCATTAACACCTTTCAAGTTAATTTAGTGATGCATATGCAGTTATAATATACTCAGGATGATTTAGGAAAATGTCTAACACAAAATAACAATTTTTAACTCAAAATACTCATTAAATTTTAATAAAAGTAGGAATTCTAAGGTAACCGTTCTATTACAACAAATCAAATAATTAAATTTACAGAGGCAGTCCAATAATAAGAGTTCAAAGTACATATAAAAATCTGATCTGTTTCATACACATGACATCCTCTAAATCTGTGTAACAAATTATTGTTTAAAAGCTTATGCTTCTATTTACTTTATGCTAATCAAGAAAAAACTAGCAAAAATGGTTTTATTACTTGCTACCTTCTAAGTAGAAGCAAAATAAGGGAAACCATAGGTTAAACTGATGGTCAAAAGCTGGTTGCTTTGTGACTGAAGTTCCTTTGTTTGTATGGATAGGAGTTGACAAATTCCAGTATGAGAAAAATATAAGTTTTTTAAGTCTGAAACAAAAAACAAGGAATATCTAAAAAACGACCAACTTGACGAGAAAAATGTATATTACATAAATTGTGTGATTTAGTGTGCTCTACATTTCTGAGTGGCCAGTTTTTGTCTATTTCTTACGGTTTACCAAAATTACGTAAAATTTATTCAGAATAAAGTAGTCTTCAGTGGCTATTCCCAGAAATTTCAAGATATACATATTATTTGTCAAGTATATATTTAATATATAATATTTAAATAAAAATCGTTAGAGCCATTTTTTTAGAAAGCAAAATTTTCGAAAATGTTTCTATATGAAGGGTAGTTGGGGGTGGGGAAGGTTTTCTTGAAAATCTTCCTGTCGCATCCTTGAAAGATACTGAACTTAAATACCAAGTTTGATATTTAACGGTCTTTTCGTTTTTGAGCTAAGCTACTCACAGATATAACACACACAGACAGACGTACACGCGGATATTTTTCTAAAAATGCTTTTATTGTATTCAGGGGGCCTCAAAACATGTATTTCCGGTGAAATCTCGGTATCGAATTTTTTGGTACAATGTACATAGCACGTATAGAGAAAGTAAAAAAAGACCATCATTTGCAGATTCTGGTGTTTTCTCTGTGTTTGGAAGGAAACTTGCGTTATCCATCTTCAGTTTGACACCTAAACCAGTAAATAATCTTCTGTCCGCTCATGGGCTGCGTATCCGTGCTTTCTTTTCTCGTCTCTGAACGTCGTCTTCCTCGTCACTAACATCTTGCTCCAGTTATTCAAGAATAATCTTCATATCTTCTGGAATACTGGGATTAAATTTCTTTGCAAATCATTTGAAACCTATAAATACATAAACCTGTGCTTAAAAATCGTTTTTGTTGCCGTTATATCAATGAAGGTCACATGACATCTCACGTACTCCAATCAAACTTGTAAGAAAACAACCTGCTTTTTGAGCTTCAGTGTGAGACTAAAGCGTTTGTGGCTGTGACTATATATGCGTGATTATAAGATTGAAAGGTAGATGGAAGCACCGGTCAGTAGCTCTATCCGTTTTCTTATAATATGCGTAAATAACTCATGTGAAGTCTCCCAGACGCCACGCGAGCAGAGCAGGGTTAAAGGAATTCAGCCCTTCCACCACGATTGTATAAGCATGCTTCAAAACATTTCATTGACAGTACGTATTCCAGAATCATTCCAAATTTCTCGAAGCAAATGAGAATGAATAAAGTTTAAGATGACCTTTATTAATAAATTGATAACGTGAGAACTAAGTGTTTCAGAGCATATGTTTCTATGAACATATTTTCTTGTTTTGATGTCAGAAATGCATACTCAAATGCTGTAAAAGTATTTTCGAATTATCCTCTATTGAGGAGCAATGGACTTATCAGTTTGCTTATTAATTACATTCGCAGAAGGGAGCAACTGCACACTCCATGGAGAAATTATTCTGTCTTTTGTTAACGATGATGATCATCGCTGCAGCTTCCACAGACCTTCAATGGGAACCATATAAAACACTGTGGAAAGGCTGTGGTAAGATATTCCGTTCAGACCGCCAGGAGTTGGAAAGTTCCTAGGTTCAAATTAAACACCTTACATTACAGGCAACTTCAACGACACACTGGTCATACACATATGCAGAAGTGCTAGGGGGATTTAACTCTAGGGGATACACATTGTCACATAGTACATATTACACTCCAGTATTTTTGCTTACAATTAATTTAAAGTTAAGGTGAATCATCTATGAAATATTACTATAAAGTATGAAAATTTAAAACAAAAATGTTCATAATAAAATAATATGAATTCCTAAATTTAATTAAATAAATCATTTTCTATACTTAGCACACTTTACATATTAATTAACTGAAGCTATAAATTAGTTGCATTATTAGTTATAGGCATATTGTTTTGTCGCAATCATTTTTCCAACTCTCTTCCATACTTACAATGTTTTACTTCATACAATTGTTTACTAATCTGTTTCAAATATTGACACTGCCAATGAAAAGTGCATTGTCATTTTACATTTTCAAAATAAAGTTATAAATTGATAAATTATTAAATTTTGAAGAAAAAAATGTGTTTTGAAGATTACAAAAAGTAATAATTTTTACATGAATGAATAAATATGATACGATACATCCATATGTAAAGTTAATGCAAAACTTCAGGTTTTAATGTATTTTAATTTCTCTAGCATGTATGCAGAAGTTACAAGTAGATAGCTAAGATATTGTTTTCACTTAAAAATTTGATAACGAAATTTTATCGTAAGCATCCTATATTCTATCCGAAATAAAAAAAAAAACATTGTTAGAAAAATGTCAGTGTGTCCGAGCATCAGTATACCTGTGAACATAACTGAAAAATCTGATGTGTTCCATTTACATGACTTTCTCTACATCTCTGCAACAAATTATTGTTAAAATAGCCCAAGTTTGTATTTACTTCATGATAATCGAGAAAAAATTAGCAGGAATTGTATTATTTGAAGTAGAAGCGAAATAAGGGAGTACCGTAGGTTAAAGTGATAGTCAAAAGCTGGCTGCTATGTGACTGAAGTTCCTTTGTTTGTACGTAGATTCACGTATGAGAAAAGTATGTTTTTAAAGCTGAAAATAGAAACAAGGATTATCTAAAAAACGATCAACTCTACGAAAAAAAATGTATATATTATAAATTGTGTGTTTTAACGTGCCCTACATTTTTATGTGGTAAGTTTCTGTCCATCTCTTACAGTTTATGCAAAATTCC